>ML423382.1:0-84315 GCA_005239525.1 Nicotiana knightiana | reverse complement strand
CCCAAAAAAAAAAAACAGCATTAGCACATCAAGTTCACAGCAGGAATGTATAAGACCATAAAAGAACACAAAAACTTAGACCAATTAGCCTTACTTAGTCAATTAATATTAAAGGTACAATTTTTACTACCCTTATCCCCTTATTATTCAGATTAATCTTTTCTTTTATAACGAATGAATCCCCAAGAGCAAGCTAATGCACGTCTGGAAATTTGGTGGATAATGAGCCTACTCCTCTACCCTTCTCCATATTATAAAGATTAATGCAAAGGAACATAATAGGCAGTAGGATTCTCTCCTTTTACAGGCAAATACAAAATTCAATACCTTGATCATTTCTAGCAGTGAAAATGATCATTCCAGTTTCATCACCAACCAAGCATTCAGCTAATCGCATCTGGCGGCTTTGATTTCCCCTTGGCACTACCAATTTTGTATTAACCACCTTCACTGTAAGATTTAGGCCTGTAGCCATTGGTCTAAGCTGATCAACCTTAGTGAAAACTGGCTGCTGCTTCTTTGGTTCACCCATTTTTTTATTTATACCTAACAAAAACTCAAAAATAACAAGTTTTTACGCATATCCAATCAAGAAACTGAAAAATAGACTCAAACACATCCAAAAATATACAACAGATCAATGAAAAACCAAATCTTGGTCAATAAACCACCGCAGAAAGCTACAGAAAAAAGTGCAGAGGAAATTTATTATTTTGAAGAAATAATAGAAGAGATTTAAGTTTTGGTTTACCTGAATTGCGGAGGAAATTGAGATCTGAGTATTCTTCTGGAGATTCAGATTGGAAGTAGGAAAACAGAATGGAGACCTCAGGCTTGGGGACTTTGGTTTTGACGAGAGGACTAAATATCAGTTTGCTCCCGGTAAACTGTTGAAAAGTTCTAATACGCCCCTCTAAGAAAATAATGTTTTACATTTAGTCCTGGACAAATAGTTTTCTTTTTTAGTTTTTCACTTGGTGTCCGGTACCCGCTTTAGGGCTCGACTAGATTCGGATTCGCGCCGGAAAATCCCACATCGAGGATAAGCACTCCCTGACAAAGACGATTTCATACCTAAGTCTTGAACCCAAAACTTCTAATTAAGAATGAAGAAGTAGACAAATAGTTAATCACTATAAACGAAGGATTATCATGGCAAAGGTGTAAATTTACCTCGTAACTATGCGATATGGTCTAGCTTTGCCCTCTGTCAATAGTTGGAGTCATTCACATCCTTATCGTTAGAAAAAATGTTAAAGTAAGCAATCCATTAATCATAATAATCATTATGTTATACAATATAGGAAAAAAGATCATTTTTAGTCATGTACTATTGAAAATAAGTCATATCTATCCACTATTTTATTTTTTGAATATTTTAGTCCCGACGATGATACTTTGATCATATTTGCCTCTCACCCGTTAAATATTCTAACCCAAACTTAAAAAGGACATTTAGCTAGCCTAAGATCAATTTTAAATATCTAATTCATTTTAATCAAACTGATTCGACCCATCGATACATCTCCACCTAAAATATATCACAATTGTCGCATCTACAAAAACTAAATAGAAAAAGACCGACTACTTGAAAACAACATCGTTCAGAGAACGTTCAACCCCTTTGACTCTGATGCCTATAACTTCATTCTCATGTCTGCTTATAACGGGGTTAAAACACCTTTGTCGTGATGGCTTTAGCTTAAAAGCCCTTCCACATATATGGCAAGATCGACTACCTATGGGAATTCTTTCAAACTAACACTAAAACTCAATCTCCGTTGTTGATCAAAAAATCCTCCCTGATTGGGGCTACGACTGAGTTTACACTGTCTAAGTTACTAACTGCACTTCCCCGTTGTAATTAGGGTGTCAATGAATATTTAAAAACCGACCCAATCGTACCGCATCGAACGAATTTTTAGGGTTCTTTTAATAAAATCATAAGTTTGTATATTAATCTATAATCGTACCAATAATTAGGGTAGGTTTTTTATTTTATGAAAATAAACTGAAAAATATCAAGCCGTAGCGAATAAATTTACATGTGAAAAATCTATTTATATATTAAGTTTAAAAATAATAAAGCATTAAATTTCCCATTGGGCCTTGAAATTATGAAAGTGGTTACAAGAAAACAAGTAATTAATCTCAAAATCTTAATTCTCAAATCTATTATGCTACTCCTTCTCAAACAAAATTATTTCCAGCATATTCACTAGCTAGACACAAAGTATAGTATTCTAGCAATTATGAGTAGAAAACTACAATGTATTGAATATGTTTCTTTTCGTATGATTTAGATTTATCTTTTTGAATATTTAATCTTCTACAAACTTTATTCTTGAATATTTCATTTTCAACCGAGGAGTGTAACCTTGCCTAGACGGCCTTGAAAATTTCAGGGCTCATCTACCTTTTCCTTTGACTCTTGTGTTGTCTCATACAGATCAATTTCCATATCTCCTTTCGAACGCAATGTTGAAAAGTAGTTGGAGTGAGGACCAATGCGCTCAAACTGAAAATTCAACTTGTTATCGACCTCCTCTTTTTGACACAAACTAGAATCAATTAAAATTATATCTGTAAGATCCTCAACTGACTCCAGTACCACTTCTTCAACATCGATATCGTATTCTACTCTCAACTCCTCCATTATAATGGCAATTTATGCTGCTAATTCATGCTCTTCTTGGCTACTATCCTTAATGTCAGCTTGTTATACTTTACAAGGTCCAAATAGTTGACTCACTTGAGTCTCCAAATTTCGAATAATTTCCTTTTGCCTTTATATCTGCAATGGTTTCACATCATATTCTTCAACTAGGCATTTAAACATATCAATGATCTCCTTCAGATCAGCACTACTGTAACGACCCGGCCGGTCGTTCCGAGAGTTTAGCCCGTTTCCTCCATTTCTGCTTCATTATTTGTGTGGTTCATCTCTTTTGTGTTATGTTGGGTTGGTTGGCTCGGGTTCAGAGTGATTGTGGAGAGGAATGAGACACTTAGTCTCTTAACTTGGTTCAATTGTTGGAAAATTCAACTAAAAGTTGACTTATAGGTATATGATCTCGAAATGTGATTTTTATGGTTTGGATGGCTTACTTAGGTGATTTGGGACTTAGGACTGTATTCAGAATGTTATTCGGAGGTCCGTGGTAGAATTAGGCTTGAATTGACGAAATAGGATTTTTGGCGATTTTCGGTCGACAGTGAAAAATTAGCTATCGGGGTCGAAATGGAATTCCAGAAGCTGGAACAGGTTCGTAGTGTCATTTGGGATGTGTATGCAAAATTTCAGGTCATTCGGACGAGGTTTGGTTAGTTTAGGCATCGTTGGCAAATTTCGGGAGTTTAGAAATCCTTAGGCTTGAATTACAAGTAAATTCGGTTTTTTGGTGTTATTTAGGGTGTTCTGAGGGTTCGACTAAGTCTGTGGGATGATATGTGGTGTGTTGGCATAATTGGTTGAGGCCCTGAGGGGCTCGAGATTGATTTCGGATGGTTAACGGAGGTTTGGACTTGGAAAGTGCAGCAAAGTTGCTGCTGGTACCAGTTTACTGGTGTGGTCGCACCTGCAGATGTGAATCGTAGGTGCGGTGGGACATGCGCAGATGCGGGAAAAGGAAGGATGGACTGGGAGTGCAGATGCGGTATGTTGGTCACACCTGCGAGCCTGCAGGTGCGAGGTGCGGGCCGCAGATGCGAAAGTCAGCATTTAAGTCTTAGTCGCAGGTGTGCACCTGGGACCACAGGTGCGGGTCCGCAGATGCAAGAAATGTTCCGCAGGTGCGGTGTTCACTGGGCAGAAAGTATAAAAGGATGCCTTCGCGAATTTTCTTATATTTCACCATTTTTAAGACGGTTTGGAGTTTTTTGAGGGATTTTGAAAAGGGATTCAAGGAAAACACATAGAGGTAACGTTTTTGAACTTAATACTCGATTCTATGTTGGTATTTGACTGATTAATCATGAAATTTTTGGGATTTAATGGTGTAATTTGAGGGGTCAGGGCTTGGAAATTTGAGACTTTGATTTAAGGATTTGAGGGGTCATTTGTCATCGGATTTTGATATATTTGGTATATATGGACTCGTGATAATGTAAGGATTCTAATTTTGTGATTTTTATCGGATTTCGGGACGTGGTCCCGGGGGTCGGATTTGGACGAATTCGGGATTTGTGATGTAATTTGATAATTTTGATATGGGCTTCGCTCCTTTAGCATATACGAATGATACAATACTGATTTTGGTTAGATTCGGGGCGATTTGTAGCCGAGTCAAGCGGTTAGGGCATTGCGGAGTAGAGTTTTGGCTTGATTGAGGCAAGAAACGCTTCCAATCTTGGTTCTAAAGGTTTGAAACCCCGATCTACGTATTATGTGATTAGAATTGGGTGATGCACATGCCAAGTGACGGGCATGCGGGCGTGCACCGTGTGATTCGTGACCTGGTTCATTCCATGGCACCGTTATTGGTTTTATCTCTTGTTGATATATGTACTTTTGTCAATGTGATTGATGTGAACATTCTAGAAATCACGCTAGATATTATGTTAAGGATTTACACCGATGCTGTTGAGACCCGAGTGGTTGTCTTAAATGAGAACATGTTAGAGATCATGCTAGATATTATGTTAAGGCTTTATGCCGATGTTGTTGAGACTCGAGAGGTCGTTCATTGTTGTCATCTCATGTGTTTCATCGATATTATATATTCAGTCCTGTCATTGCATATCATATCATGTCTCAATCTCGGTAATTGTTGTCTTGCACATTATATCGTTGATTCGGGCTAGTTCATGCATTGTAAGCCATGTGAGCGAGACTGGAGAGTGATGACTGAGTGAGGCCGAGAGCCTGATATTGAGTGACATATATATGGATCGGGCTACACACCGCAACTGTATTGGATTGGGATGCATGCTGCAGCGGTATTGGGTCGGGTTGCACGCCGCAACGATATAACGCTTGGGCTGTAGGAGCCCTCCGGAGTCTGTAACACACCCTCAGTGAGCGCAGTGATATTTGGGGGATGGATCTTCCCTGAACATGGATCTTGTCCGAAGTGTTTATGTTCGGAGATGGATTTTCTCCATGAGGCTGGATTGGCCTATTTTTCCCCGGTGCTGAGCAATTGATGTCAGTGATGTGTATAAGTATTCTGGGATGGGTCTTCCCTGGTCGTTGAGCCATATACAGTACCGAGTGGTTGAGAGATATATCATCATCTGGAGATGGATCTTCTCCATAAGGCTGGATCGGCCTTCCTCAGTACTGAGTGACTTCTGTCTGATGTGTATATATTTTGGGAGAGATCTTCCCTGGGCCATGCGAGCCATATACAGTACTGAGTGGACGAGTATTTGAGAGTGGGAGTACATTGTGCATTTTATATTGTTGATGCATTGTTATGTAAAATACATCGAGGTATATATGTTAAACTGTTCGGAACTGTGTTTATCTTATCACTTGAGCTGTCTAGTTAACTGAAAGCATGCCTAAATTTCTGTACCTTTATCCTGTCATATACATGGAGGTTTAGTCCGTCACTACCTCTCAGTCCACATGTTGGGCTTGTTACTTACTGAGTTGGTGTACTCACGTTACCCTATGCACCTTGTGTGCAGATTCAGGTGCCAAGACTGAGTGAGAGCTGGTTTACTCTCTAGGAGCCCTTCGGAGATTGCAAGGTAACTTGCACGGCGTCTGCAACTTTGTCTCTCTCCTTCCTATTATTCATTTTGTCTATTTCAGACTTGTTTGTAGTAAGGGAACAATACCAGATTTTGTATTTCCTTTTCAGTTGCTCATGACTAATGACTCCGAGTTTTGGGGGTTGTATTCGAATGTTTTACCTAACTTTATTTGTTTTGAAATTCTAAAACGAAAGATTTATGGAATACTGGTTGATATTGAATCAAATGAAAGTTTTTCGTATGTTATGCATAGTGAATTGGCTAGCCTAGTATCACGATAGGCTCCATCACGGTGGGTTGGTTTTCAGGTCGTGACAAGTTGGTATCAAAGCTCTAGGTTACATAGGACTCACCAGTCATGAGCAGGTTTAGTAGAGTCTTGCGGATCGGTACAGAGACGTCTGTATTTATCTTCGAGAGGCTGCCTAGATTTTGACCGCATGCACCAGTCTTGCTCAGGCGGTCGTTGTTTCTACATCAGCAGCTACTTCACAGGTCGGGGGAGGCACTCAGACCCCTGTTGCCCGTACACCCGAGCAGGTTGTTCAGGGACTTCAGACATCGAGGGCAGCCCCAGCCTAGCCGGTTGCACCTATTCAGGATTTTGTGATTCCCGTCATGCCAGATGACGAGCAACGCAAATTGGAGAGGTTTGGTATACTTCAGCCTCCGACTTGTAGTGGTACTGAGGGCGAGGATGCCCAGGGTTTCTTAGATAAGTGTTAGAGGATGCTTCATACAACAGGGATATTGGGGACAAGTGGGTCTCGTTTACTACCTTCTAGTTCTCAGGAGCCGCATTTACTTGGTGGGAGGCTTATGAGAGGCGTAGGACCGTTGGTGCAGCACCCCTTAATTGGCGGCAATTTTCCACTCTCTTATTAGAGAAGTATGTCCCACAGTCTCGTAGAGAGGAGCTGCGCAGACAGTTTTAGCAGCTGCGTCAGGGTGATATGACGATGTCGCAGTATGAGATAAGGTTTTGTGAGCTTGCTCGACATGCTATTTGGTTGGTCTCTACAGAGAGAGATAGGATCAGGAGATTCGTGGATGGTCTCACATATCAGCTTCGTATTCTTATGACCAGAGAGAGGGTGTCGGATGCTATGGTTGAGGGGGTTGTTGATATCGCCCGAGAGATTGAGTCAGTCCTCCGCCAGGAGCGAGATGAGAGGGAGGCGAAGAGGCCTTGAGGATATGGAAGTTTTGGTGGCGTTCCTTCAGGAGGACAGTTTCAGCACGGCAGAGGTTGTCTATTCAGGTAGGCTCAGCCAGGTCGCTCAGGTTATCGTGATGGATCAGCTGGTCGTGATCCTCATAGTTTGCATCAGGGGCGCCCATCATTCCGTACTCTGCTAGCTCAGAGTTCATCTTGTGCACCATCGGTCAGGGTTCATCTATGCCTGGTTCTTCTAGTGGTTATCCTGGTGCTAGGGGTTTCCTTCAGTCCCCAGTGCCATTCTCCAAGAGGGGTTTCTTTGAGTGTGGAGATGTGGGACATATCAAGAATTTTTGTCCCCGTCTTACGTGAGGTACTTATCAGCAGAGAAGTCAGCCCGCGGTTTCAGTCCCAGTTGTTGAACCACCCGCCCAGGCAGCTAGAGGTGGGGGTCAGGCAGTTAGGGGTCGCCCTAGAGGGGGAGGCCGTTCCAGTGGTGATCAGGCCCGATTTTATGCACTTTCAGCCAGACCAGATGCAATGGCTTCTGATGCCATGATCCCAGGTATTGTTTCAGTCTGTCACGAGATGCTTCCGTTTTTATTTGATCCCGGTTCTTCATATTCACATGTTCATCATATTTTGCCCATTCTCTGGGTATACCCCGTGAGTCTTTTGTTACATCTATTCATGTGTTCGCGCCTGTGGGTGATGTTTTTGTTATGGACCGCGTGTGTCGGTCATGTGTGGTGCATATTGGGGGTCTGGAGACCCGGGTGGATGTGTCATTGCTCTATATGGTCGGTTTTGATATGGTTTGATCAGATAGATGATATTACTTTTAGGTATGACTTGATGAAGTTGTAAGTTTCATAAGATGCTCTGTGTCTTGATCTAAGCGTACCTCATTTGTGGGGTGGCACTCTCTTTGTTGTTAGGCTGCAAGTATTCAAGTCCGGCCTTGTGACACCTACAGATTGTAGGGGTATTTCCTCGTGGTGTGATCGTGCACTGGAAAAGTATTGTACATTCAGACGATGGAATTGAGATCGGATATGGTGATTGGTGTGCTTTGAGAGTTTTGAGTCTAGGTCGAATGAGTAGATGATTTCATAGTTGAGGGTTGTGGAGTCGTGGCCAAGGTTAGCCAAGGGTTAGTGGGTGATATGATTTAGTCATATTGGTCCTTCGAAGGGTCATTGGTCTATGGTGTACGACCGGATTGATTTGGGGTTCCTTAGTAGGCCCTGTGGGGATAGGCATTTTGCACCGAGTCGGATGGATTGGCTCCGTAGTGCTATTGTGAGGGGTGTCAGTTAGTGGCTATTGGGTTTATATGTGCTCTGGGATGGTCTAGGAGTTACCCGTCCCTGCTTCGGGGAGCGGCGATTTGCTAGTTTTAGGCACGCATGGTGTAGTTCTGCTGAGGCCTTATAGCGGAGTTTGATTAAGGTAAATGGATGGGTATCGCAGGATTTGGACGTATGGGTTGTGTTCTTTCAGATTCGTGTGGCATGGTAGCGTCCGATTTCCCGTGGTTATGGTAATGCACTTTGAGTACTTGATATCGGTTTCACTTGGTTTTTGATTTTTAGCAAGACTGAGCGAGGGGTATAATATGGACCAGTATTCGGATAGGGTTCACGTATTGCAGCGGCGTATGTTAAATAGGATCCTTGTGTGTAGGATTCGTGTGTCTTGGTTCTACAGTGTGTGAGGAGTCCCTAGCATTGTGTTGTGGTGTTACCCGTTGATATTGCGGGACAGTTTTCGTGTTTGGTGTCATTTTTCATGTTTAGGTACATTTGGGGTGTTGTCTATTAGTGCACGGACTGAACGGGTTATGGCTTTAAGCAGTATTGATGTGTCATGTTACTAGAGTGGTTATGACGGATGAGATGAGGTCATCGAACCTAGAATGGGTGTTATCGAATCTGGTTGCGGCATATTTGGGAGGATATTGACACTGATCGGCTTAGAAGTTTTGCTATATTTCCTATCGAAGGGAGGGAGTTCCATCACTTGTTAATACGATGAATGGTTATGGGTTTCTGCGTTTTTCTCTCATCATTGGCAGTATATTAAGGTGTTATAACAGGTCTCTGTTTGATGACGGGTTTATTACCTGCATGTGCGAGGTGAGGGTCGCAGATGCGGAAGTCAGAATAAGTCTTGGTCGCAGGTGCGCACATGGAACCGCAGGTGCGGGTTCGCAGGTGCGAGAAATGTTCCGCAAGTGCGGTGGTCACTGGGCAGAAAGTATAAAAGGATGCCTTCGCGAATTTACTTATATTTCACCCTTTTTGAAGACGAGTTTGGAGCTTTTTGAGGGATTTTTAAGAGGGATTCAAGGGAAACACATTGAGGTAACGTTTTTGAACCTAATACTCGATTCTATGTTGGTATTTGACTGATTAATCACGAAATTTTGTGGGATTTAATGGTGTAATTTGAGGGGTTAGGGCTTGGAAATTTGAGACTTTGATTTAAGGATTTGAGGGGTCATTTGTCGTCGAATTTTGATATATTTGGTATGTATAGACTTGTGAGAGTGTAAGGATTCTAGTTTTGTGATTTTTATCGGATTTTGGGACGTGGTCCCGGGGGTCAGGTTTGGCCGGATTTGGGATTTGTGATGTAATTTGATAATTTGATATGGGCTTCGTACCTTTAGCATATACTAATGATCTGATTTTGGTTAGATTCAGAGCGATTTGTGGCCGAGTCAAGCGGCGAGGGAATTTTGGAGTAGAGTTTTGGCTTGATTAAGGTAAGTAACGCTTCCAATCTTGGTTCTGAGGGTTTGAAACCCCGAGCTACGTGTTATGTGATTAGAATTGGGTGATGCACATGCCAAGTGACGGGCATGCGGGCGTGCACCATGTGATTCGTGACCTGGTTCATTCCATGGCACCGTTATTGGTTCTCTCTCTTATTGATATATGTGCTTCTGTCAATGTGGCTAATGTGAACATTCTAGAAATCATGCTAGATATTATGTTAAGGCTTTACGCCGAAGCTGTTGGGACCCGAGCGTGTTTAACCAAAGAATTAGACCCTTTGACTAAAGCTTATTTTTAAGATGAATACGGGTTACTGATAATCAAGGAAATGGAGAAAAATGAATAATAGACAATATTGCAAAAATATAGAAAATCGAAGTCAATTATATTCGAGAATCAGATGCCTTTACAAGCTATATTACCCTCCCTTATATAGGAGATTCTTATAACGTACGACTCTTGCTATGGTTGCTTATTAATGACTAATTATGACATTAATGAGGCGTTACAAAGGATAACGGTAATTGGGGTACGATTACATAACGTCTGAGTAATCAATTGTGGGTCTTTGAATCTGCCCGTAACTTTGTCTAGATTCATTCTGACTGTGCCTCTCTCCTGTTTTGATCAAGTTGAGTTTCCCGTGGCTGATAAGTTCAAAGGTTTACTGAACCGTGCCTCTTTGTACCGTACCTCTTCAAAGGATCACATCCAGCTGTCGCGTTTTCCTATGTCCACGTGACTGGCTGAGTTGTCAAAATCTGACTTACGTGTGAAACTCTTTTTTACCAATACAGATAGTCCCCCACTTACCATATATTTAACGATTAATATTTGGTAAGTGGATATTCATTTATGGCGGGAATATTTTGCCGTCGCTTTTCCTCGAATTATTGTATCCTTCTCTGCACCATAGGCGTCTTTTGTCACTTCCATTTAATGCTCGTACCACGTGTCCTTTTCGGATTGGTTCTGCATTTACTCGACACCTTTTAGGGCTTTTGCGGCGGTACCAGTCCCGAAGTGACATCTTCAATTATGACTTTTCATCATTATTTTTCTTTTTTTTCCTATGTTTGACGGTTGTCCTCAAGTATAAATACCTTTCTTCTTTTCTTTGCTTCCACGAAACACTTTTCGAACTTTCTTATTTCCTTTGCAAACATGTCTTTTTCAAACTAACCTCAAGGAGTAATTGATATTGAAAGTTTAACGCCATCTTCTGCTCAGACTAGGAGTCGGAGGGGTGGTAGACTTAGAAGTCTAGGATCCACTCCTTCGAGGGGCTCCTCTTCTCCTCAGATAGTTCCTTCTTCTTCAACTAGATCTCTAGTTTCCCCAAGGTTTAGGGTTTCTTGGTGTCTGTCTAGAGGTAGAGGCGAACGCCTTCGTGAACCTGGAATCGATGAAATTATCCCTGCTGAGTTTGTTTTTGCTAGGGATAGTCAAGTTCTTGTAGACCAATCTTCTTCTCTTGAAAGTGTCGAAAGATATTCAACCCTTATAACTGAGGGTCAGATTTGCCTTGTTCGTAGGGAGTGCTTTTGTAGGTATGACTTTCCTGTCTATATTCCGAATAGTAATCAAAGACTAACGTCTTACAAGATGGGATATTCTTTTGTTTATACGTATCCTTTCACTCTAGGGTTTAGACCCCTATTGACCCAATTATAATTGAGTTTTGCCATTTTTTCAATATTTGCTTAGGACAAGTTGGTCCGCTTGTGTGGAGAGTTGTCGCATGTCTTAGGAGTTTGGCTTCTTTAGCCTCGGTTCCTTTTACTTTCAACCATCTTATTCATCTCTACTCTCCTACCTTATTTCGTGAAGGGGTTTTCACTCTGACTGCTAGAAGCAAAAGAGTGTTGGTAACCCCTGGAGACAATAAGGATAGGGGTTGGTACCTCCGGTATGTTGTTGTACCCACTGTGGGTTTAGTGGATGAAGAAAATATTCCCTTCCCTGAGAAGTGGAATCGCGCCCGTGAGTATGCTTTAGCTCACATTTATTTACTTTTTCTCGTTTTGACTTGAGATGTTTTATTAACGCCGTATCTGTTTCTTCTTCTCCCAATAATCATGAATACTGTTGAGAATGTCTCCGATATTCGTGATTGGGTAGAAAAATTGTTGTTCGTTGCTCCTTCAGAAGAGAGATCTTGTAAGTACCTCGCTGGGAGGTATCGTTGGCATGTAAAGACCCACGGTAAGTGAAGCTCTTGTTCTTGATTCTTTCCTTACTCGAGTCTCTTTTTTCTTTGTCGTTTAACTTTTTCCCTTTTAATAGGGTTCTCTACTCGTGAGGTGTCTACTTCATCTATCCCAAAGATGTCCTTGGCTCGGGCCCAGGAAATTATTTTTGGTTCATCTTCCTCGAAGAGAAAGATTAGTGATTCTCGTTCCGTAGAAGAAGAAGAAGAAGGTGCTTTAGTGCGCAGGCCACGGAAAAGGCGGGTAGTCTCAGATGATGAGATTACGCCCTTAGCCTTGCCTTCCGTGTCTGTGATTGAGCGCCCTGTCCCTGGTGATGTTTCACATTCCCCTATTCATGAGGGTATTGATCTTGCTCCTGATGATGTCCCTTTGGCTGTGGTCTTTCCTTCTTCTTTGAGAGAAGCCGTCTCATCCGTTCCTTTGGCTATTTCTGTTGTTGTGCCCATAACTTCCTCTACTCTTCAACCCTCCGTGCCTGTTGCTTTTCCTGTGGCTTCTCCAACTCCTCAACCTTCCGTGCCTATTGATGTTCCATCTCTGCCTGCTTTCATGCCTTCCGTTAGGGAAGTAGGGTCTTCCAGCAGAGAGATGCGACAGGTGGTAATAGAGGTTCCGGCTGAGGGGAATCTTTTCAAGAAAACGGGTGAGCCCGAAGTGTGGCTCAAGCCTTTGATAGGTCCCTCTGAGAAAGCAAAGCTATCCAGCCACGGTGCTCTTACATGGGCCAATGAGGTCGTGCATACTTCTTTGAAGGTATGATGCAAGTTATCCTCTTCTATTTTCATATATGAAATTTACCATATATGACTGGTTTATTTCTTGTAGATTAACCTTATAGGCATGGAGCTTATGAAGAGTATTTCAAACACGGACCAAGAGACAAAAGAGTTGCAGGCCAATGTTGATAATTGGAAAGCACAGTATGATAGCTTAAGGATTGACATGGATGCTTTAGAAGAGGAAAGGGGTACCTTGAAGCGGCAGATGAGACTCATGGCAGCAGAACTGGCAGTAGAGAAGGCTTCTTGCAGTCAGGCTGATAAAGATAAGAGTGTTCTGGACTCTTCATTCACAGAGAAGCTGTCCCGTGCCTCAGAGGAGATTAGGGACTTGAAAAATTTGTTGGGGCAAAAAGAGGAATACTCAGGCGAGCTCGTGCAATCACTCACTCGTACTCAAGAAGACCTTCGTAAGNTTTGTATTTGGATGGCTCTTTTGATTTCTTTCGATTCTGCTCGTGTCACTTGTCTCGTTGGGTAGATGGGTCTTCAAGATCGAGCTTTTGACTTTCTGATAGTCTTTTTTGCTTCGTCTTAGCCTTCCATACTGTATAGTCCCCCAAGTGTTTGAGCTTTGAAGAATGAAATCTCGAGCACTTGATTATTCCTTCCTTGTGGTCCTTTTCCTGAAAAGGAAAAACATTCCGGACTTGAAGGTATATAGTTTTTTAGATGATGACTGCTTAACCCTTTTAAAATGTCCATCAGAAAGTGTAACCATAGACCGGGAATTGTGTTATTTCCTCACGTATTTGCAGGTCTAATATCATCATCTGGTGATGGGTTAACTTTATGCCTATCATCTAAAAAAGTTAGTAAGATTTTTAAATGTTCAAAATAAAATCGAACGTGTTATACCTGACGTATTCTTTTCTTTTAGAAGTAATACTTCTTTAGGTGGACGGCGTTCCAGCTTTTTGGTAGAACTCTGCCGTCCATAGCTTCCAACTCATAGGCGTCTTTCCCAGCTATGCCTCGAATTTTGTAAGGTCCTTCCCAGTTTGGGTTTAGCTTTCCTGCACCTGCTTCTTTAGTTGATTGAAAGACTTTTTTGAGGACGAAGTCCCTAATTTTGAAGTACCTGAGATGAGCTTTACAGTTGTAATAACGCTCTATGATTTTTTTTTTTTGAGCTGCCATCCATATCAATGTTGCTTCTCTCCGTGTTTCGAGCGGGTCCATGTAGGTCCTTAATTCGTCGTCTTTTTCTCCCTCCGTGGATGTTGAGAACCTTATGCTTGGTTCACTAATCTCCACAGGTATTAAGGCTTCTGAGCCATAAACAAGTGCGAACGGAGTTTCTCCCGTGGCTATTTTTGAAGTTGTTCTGTATGCCCATAGTACCGCTGGTAACTCATCAGGCCAGTTTCCTTTGGCTTTATCCAGCCGCTTCTTTAGATTGTTAATGATGACCTTATTCGTTGACTCAGCTTGACCATTAGCCACGGGGTGGTACGGCGTTGAAGTGATCCGCTTGATTTGCCAACTTTCGAAGAATTCTGTGATTTGCGAGCCTATGAATTGTGGGCCATATCACACACGATTTCCTTTGGTATTCCAAAGCGGCATATTATGTTTCGCCATAAGAAGCTTTTAACTTCTTTTTCTCGCACTTGTTTGAATGCTTCAGCCTCTACCCACTTTGTAAAATAGTCAGTTAGCATGAGTAAAAGTCGTACCTGTCTTTTAGCTGTGGGAAGAGGTACCACTATGTCCATACCCCATTTCATGAAAGGCCATGGGGATATTATTGGATGTAATAATTCTGCTGGTCGATACATGTTATTGGCAAACCTTTGGCATCTGTCACATTTGGATACAAAGTTCTCGGCTTCTTCTTCCGTCTTGGGCCAATAGTATCCAGCTCTGATTAGTGTTTTCACTAAGGATCTCGCCCTTGAGTGATTTCCACAGTGTCCTTCGTGGACTTCTTTCATCACATATTCCGTTTGGTCAGGTCCAAGGCATTCAGCTAGGGGTCCTCCGAACATCTTGTGATAAAGCGAGTTGCGAATAAGGCAGTACCGTGCAGCTTTGCGGCAAAGTTCTTGAGCTGCTTTCCTGTCTTCAGGTACGGTGCTAATCTGCAAGAAATTAAGAATTTCATTTCTCCGGTCCCAGGTTAGGTTGTTGAAAGTTACCTCATTCCTGTCCTGGTCTATAATTGAATGAAATAGTTGAACGACAATTGTATTATCTTTGTTCGTTACTTCCGTGACTGCTGCGAGGTTAGCTAGTGAATCTGCTTCTACATTTTCTTCTCTAGGTATTTGCATTGCCTTCCATGTTTTGAATTGTCTCACGAGCTCTCGTGCTTTTTCAAGATACTGTTGCATTCTAGTCTCTCGAACGTTGTAAGTCTCCTGTATCTGATTTACTACCAGTTTGGAGTCGTTGTTGATCACAATTTGCTCGATTGAGAGCTCTTGTGCGAGTTCAAGCCTCGCAATAACAACTTCGTACTCTGCTTCATTGTTAGTTATAGGATAACACTTGATAGCTTGCCGTGTCTTTTCACCCGTGGGTGATATTAAGACTATGCCTAAGCCGGCACCTTTTATATTTGAAGAACCATCGGTGAACAAGGTCCATAGGCCTGGATTAGCACCGTTAAAGAGTTGTAACTCTTTTTCTACTTCAGTTTCAATGCTATTACCAAAGTCAACAACAAAATCAGCTAGTATTTGAGACTTAATTGCAGTCCTAGGCTGATAGATTATTTCATGCTCACTTAATTCTATGGCCCACTTGGCTAATCTTCCTGACAATTCCTGTTTATGCAGAATATTTCTTAAAGGATATGAGGTCACAACGGTGATTGGGTGGCATTGAAAATATGGTCGTAATTTTCTAGATGCCATTATTAAAGCTAAGGCTAACTTTTCCAGATGTGGATATCTAGTCTCAGCATCTAGCAAAGTTTTACTTACATAATAGATAGGTGATTGTTTACCTTTTTCTTCTCTTACCAATACTGCACCTACAATAATTTCTGAGACAGCCAGGTAGATGTACAATCTCTCCCCTTCTTTTGGCTTTGAAAGCAGTAGTGGTTTTGATAGATAAATCTTCAGATTCTTGAGGGCTCACTGACATTCTTCAGTCCATTCGAACTGATTCTGCTTTTTGAGAACTGAGCTGCTATTTTTCGGAAGATTTAGAAATAAACCTACCCAAAGCTGCTATTCTCCCTGTCAGTCTTAGAACTTCCTTTTTATTTGTTAAAATATCAGGTATTTCCTCTATAGCTTTAATTTGAGCGGGATTTACCTCTATTCCTCTGTTTGATACAAGGAAACCCAAAAATTTACCTGATTGTACTCCAAAAGCGCATTTCTCTTGATTTTACTTTATATTATACCTGCATAAAATATCAAAAGCAGTAGAGAGATGCCGGAAATGGTCTTGTGCTTGTGTTGATTTTACCAACATATCATCAATATAGACTTCCATCATCTTTCCAAGATGTTCTTGGAACATTTTAGTCACTAACCTTTGATAGGTGGCTCCAACATTTTTAAGCCAAAAGGCATAACTTTATAACAGTAAGTCCCCCTTTTTGTAATGAAGGAAGTTTTCTCCTCATCTGAGGGATTCATTTTAATCGGATTATAACCAGAATATGCATCTAAGAAGCTCAATAATTCATGACCTGCTGTGGCATCAATCATTTGATCTATATGTGGCAATGGGAATGAATCTTTGGGGCATGCTTTATTTAAGTCAGTATAATCTACGCATACTCTCCACTTTCCATTCTTTTTAGGTACTACCACGGTGTTTGCTAGCCAGTTAGGGTACGTTACCTCTCGTATCGAACCAATCTTCAAGAGTTTCTGTACCTCTTCGTCGATCACTTGGTTCTTGAATGGTCCTTGCTTTCTTTTCTTCTGCTTAACAGGTACGAAGGATAGATCTTCATTTAGTTTATGAGACATCACTTCTGGTGGGATGCCTGTCATATCAGAGTGGGACCACGCAAAGCAGTCTGCGTTAGCCTTTAAATAATCAATTAACTTACCTCTTCGAGCGGGGCCTAGCCTCGTGCCTATATACACTTTCTGCTCAGGCTTTTGTTCAGATAATGGAACAGCTTAGAGCTCCTCTGTAGTTGTTTTGATGTTCTCATCTTCCTTCGCTTCACGAATGACGTCCTGTCTGGAATATGTTTCAGCAATAATACCTCCCGTACCTATTTGGGTAGTAATTTCTTCCATGCCTGTTTTGGTTGCGTTACCTGCTTGGGAGATTCCCTTATCTTGCAATTCTTCTACCTCTATTTTCTTGTTGCAGTGTACCACAGAGTTTATATTTCTTGCGGTCTGCTGATCGCCTTTGATTTGTTGAATCCCCCATTCAGAGGGGAATTTAATTACCTGATGCAACGTGGAGGGTATCGCTTTCATGTCGTGGATCCATGGCCTTCCCATGATCACGTTATAAGCCATGTCAGTATCGATGACTTGGAACCTGGTACTTTTGATCACCCCCTCAGCATAAGTGCTAAGCTCAATTTCTCCTTTTGTTATAACCGTAGAGTTATCAAACCCTGATATGGCTCGTGCCTTTGGGATTACTTGATTCCCCAGAAGCATTTCTTCCATGACTCTTAGCAAAATGATATTGACTGAACTTNTACGTTAGTGTCATGAATAAGTAAAGATATTACCAGAGCATCGTTGTGCGGAAGCATTAATCCACCGATATCTGCATCATCAAAGGTTATATCGTCTTCTTCAATATTTTCACGAGCCCGTTTCCCATGTGTAATTGTGAACTTTTTGGTTGTTTTGCAAATAATCCTATTTACTTCTTCACCTCTAATATCACGTTGACGGTTCGTTTTGGAGAAGGAGGCTTCGGGGGCTCCTGTCTGTTCCTCATATATGCCTATTTACCTTTATCACTAAACAATTCTGTTAAATAGCCATGTTTCAATAAATTTTCTACTTCTCCTTGTAAAAATCTGCAATCCACAGTTTTGTGCCCATGATCGTTGTGGAATTCACACCAGTGATCTGGGTTCCTTCTACTTGGATTTGACCGCATCTCTTTGGGCCACTTAACCTTGTCTCTCATGTTCCTCAATATTGAGACAAGTTCAGTAGTACTTACATTAAAGGTATGATCCCCAATTTGAGTATTACCTCTAGGTCGTTCATCTCGATCTTTTCTGGATCTAGACGAGGATGAGACTACGTCTCTTCCTTGTGGTCTATAGTCCGACCTAGTGTTTTTGAACCTGGGGCGAATATCGCGTCCCGAGGGTCCTAAGTAAGGATCGTACCTATTTTTACCTAATCTTCTATCTGATTCTGGACGTCTGGATCTGGAATGATCTTCATCTCTCGAACGAGCGATGGTATCTTCTTCTATTTTGAGTTTAGTACTATACCTGTTATATACATCGTTCCATGTTGTAGCGGGGAATTCTCTTAGACTTTCCTTAAGTCGTCTCATGGCTTCTGAGCTTTTATCGTTTAGGTTGCTTGCAAATGCCATGGCTGCCCAATTATCAGGCACCCTGGGTAACTGCATTCTTTCTCGTTGAAACCTGTCTACAAACTCACGGAGTAGTTCCGTGTCTCCTTGTTTTATTTTTAATATGTCTTCCATTCTCTTCTCAACTTTTCGTGCACCGGAGTGCGCTTTTATAAACGAATCTGCAAGCTCAGCAAAAGAGTCAATAGAATTTTCAGGGAGAAGAGAATACCAAGTTAAGGCCTTTTTGGTAAGTGTTCCCCAAATTTTTTGACAAGGACTGATTCAATCTCTTGTTTCGTTAAGTCGTTGCCTTTTACCCCAGTAGTGAAAGCAGTCACATGGTCGCGTGGGTCAGTTGTTCCATCATATTTGGGAACGTCAGGCATTTTAAACTTCTTGGGTATAGGCAAGGGTGCCGCACTTGGCTTCCAAGGTTGTTGAGAATATCTATCAACATCAATGCCTTTGATGATAGGTGGTACTCCAGGAATTTGTTCGATGCGATCGTTCTGCTCCTTCATCTGTTTCTGCATGGTTAGCAGTAAATTTTGTAATTCTGAGTTATTAGATATACCTGGTCTCGTTTCGAGAGATTCATTAGGAGTATCTCCTCTTCCTGAGTTTGCCAACCCAGATTGAGGATTTTCCATGGTGATGGTGTTATTGGGGGGTGGCGTCGGCGGTGTAGGTAACGCTGCCGGTAATCCTCTCGCAAATTCTTGCAAAGCTTGGCTCACATACTCTGCAATCATTTGCTTTACACGATCTTGTTCCACAGTTTGATCATTATCACCATTGTTGTTATTGGAGCTTTCTGGGGATTGTTCCTTTGAACCACGTGGGGTTCTTGAAGGTAATGGAACTGGGGTTCCACTCCTTTGCTGGTTGTTGTCGTTGGAGTTTGACATAGTTCAGAGGATATCACTTGAAAAGCAAACAAAGATTATCAGATTCCTGGCAACGGAACCAATTTGTTTAACCAAAGAATTTGACCCTTTGACTAAAGCTTAGTTTTAAGATGAATACGGGTTACTGATAATCAAGGAAATGGAGAAAAATGAATAATAGACAATATTTCAGAAATATAGAAAATCGAAGTCAATTATATTCGAGAATCAGATGCCTTTACAAGCTTTATACCCCTCCCTTATATAGGAGATTCTTATAACGTACGACTCTTGCTATGGTAGCTCATTAATGACTAATTATGACATTAATGAGGCGTTACAAAGGATAACGGTAATTGGGGTATGGTTACATAACTTTCGAGTAATCAATTGTGGGCCTTTGAATCTGCCCGTAGCTTTGTCTAGATTCATTCTGACCATGCCTCTCTCCTGTTTTGATCAAGTTGAGTTTCCCGTGGCTGATAAGTTTGAGGGTTTACTGAACCGTGCCTCTTTGTACCTTACCTCTTCAAATGATCACATCCAGATGTTGCATTTTTCTGTGTCCACGTGACTCGCTGAGTTGTCAAAAGCTGACGTACGTGTGAAACTCTTTTTTACCAATACAGAGCGGTCGTCTTAACTGCGAACATGTTAGAGATCATGCTAGATATTATGTTAAGGCTTTACGTCGATGTTGTTGAGACCCGAGTGGTCGTTCATTGCTTTCATCTCATGTGTTTCATCGATATTGTATATTCTGTCTTGTCATTGCATATCATATCATGACTCAGTCTCGGTAATTGTTGTCTTGCACCTTATATCATTGATTCGGGCTAGTTCATGCATTGTGAGCCCATGTGAGCGAGACTAGAGAGTGATGACTGAGTGAGGAAGAGCGCCTGATATTGAGTGACAGATATATGGATCGGGCTGTACGCCACAACGGTATTGGATCGGGCTGCATGCCACAGCGGTATTGGGTCGGGGTGCACGCCGTAACAATATAGCGCTTGGGCTGTAGGATCCCCTCCGAAGTCTGTAACACACCCCCAGTGAGCGCAATGATATTTGAGGGATGGATATTCCCTGGACATGGATCTTGTCCTAAGTGTTTATGTTCGGAGATGGATTTTCTCCATGAGGCTGGATTGGCCTGTTTTCCCCCGGTGCTGAGCAATTGATGTTAGTGATGTGTATACGTATTCTGGGATGGGTCTTCCCTGGCCGTCGATCCATATACAATACTTAGTGGTTGAGAGATATATCATTATCTGGAGATGGATCTTCTCCATAGGGCTGGATCGGCCTTCCTTAGTACTGAGTGACTTCTGTCTGATGTGTATATATTCTGGGAGAGATCTTCCCTGGGCCATGCGATCCATATACAATACCGAGTTGACGAGCATTTGAGAGTGGGAGTACATTGTGCATTTCATATTGTTGATGCATTGTCATGTAAAATACATCGAGGTATATATGGTAAACTGCTCGTAACTATGTTTATCTTACCACTTGAGATGTCTAGTTAACTGAAAGATTGCCTAAATTTCTGTACCTTTGTCCTGTCATATACATAGAGGTTTGGTCCGTCACTACCTCTCGGTCCACAGGTTGGGCTTGTTACTTACCGAGTTGGTGTACTCACGTTACCCCCTGCACCTTGTGTGCAGATTTAGGTTCCAGGACTGAGTGAGAGCTGGTTTACTCTCTAGGAGCCCTTCGGAGATTGCAAGGTAATTGCACGACGTCCATAGCCTTGTCTCTCTCCTTCATATTAGTCATTTTGTCTATTTCAGACTTATTTGTCATAAAGGAACAGTACCAGATTTTGTATTTCCTTTTTAGTTGCTCATGACCGATGACTCCGGGTTTTGGGGGCTGTATTCGAATGTTTTACCTAACTTTATTTGTTTTGAAATGCTAAAACGAAAGATTTATGGAATACTGGTTGATATTGAATCAAACAAAAGTTTTTCTTATGTTATGCATAGTGAATTGGCTAGCCTAGTATCACGATAGGCGCTATCACGGCCAGGTTGGTTTTCGGGCCATGACAATTACCAGGTTCTTTGTTCCTATTAACTTCACAAGAAAAATTAGAGCCATCATCATAAGGAGTTGGGGAGGTTAAGGAATATCGAAAGTAGAATTACCAACACTAAAACTTCCATAGTTCCAAGATGTCATGTTTCTCTAATCAACAAGTAAAAAAAGAAACAAGAAAATATAAAATAAAAATTCAAACTTAAAACCAAGCAATATTTGTGCAGTTATAACTATACCGTTAATTCCCCGGCAATGACGCCAAAATTTGATAATGCATAACTATGCCTTATATAAATAACTAAGTGGTCATTACAAAAATAATCTGATCTAAGAGTCCGGAGTCGAATCCAACAGAGAAATAAAGTTTAGCTACAACTGCTCACGTTCACTAAGAAGACATACTCGAACAATTCCTAAGTTATAAATATTAAGATTCTTATGTCTAACTAATTAACTCAAATTAAAATAGTAAATTAATAACTAAAGATACTAAGAATTGGAGACAAGATTAAGGAGAGGTCCAGAGTTGTGAGTTCCCCAATTGTCAGATTTCTTCCTGCGACGTCTCTTATAATTTCACCTAAGTATTCTCTACTGATCGTGAGTACTTTAGGTGTCGTAATTCTCTTCCGAGCAACTACCACAATTTACTAGATGTATACTTTCGAACTACACTAATTGGCAATAGTTTACCGCTCACTAAGATCGCACCAAAATTTCGTTATTCCTAATCCCACCTTTAAACCCTCCGCACTTATTCATCACATATGTTAGGAGTGAAATTATTCAACAACTACCGAAATATGTACCATTTTCCGAGTAATAGGCACAGTCAATTGAGAACATCAATCAACTAAGATAATCACGTAGTTGAACAAGTAGATAAAATTCAACGACATAATTTTATAAAATGCAACAGAAAAACATCCTTCAAAAGGTTCCATCAAACCCTAGATAAAAGAGTTTAAATACATATAATCGTACTATAATCATGATAATAATTGAAATCATTAAACTATAAATTAAGGGAAAATAGAGAGAAAACTTTTGTGATTCGTTGCTTCCAAGTGTTCCCGTAGCCTTTTTCCTCTCCAATAATTTCCCTCTCCAACAAATAGGTTTAATAACCCTTTTATACATGTTTGGGGCGTGTAGGGTTGAAACTACCAAGTCCTAGCCGAATTAGACGAAATCCGCCCTTGGGCTTCCTGCTTTGCACCGTGCATGAACCTGGACACCAAACTTTTTCCACTTTTGTGCTCTGCTGCCCTTGGCGTTTTGGTTTGTGCCTAGTGCGAACCTAGGCACCAAAGTCCTGCTTCCTCCTAATTCTTCTATTTTTACTTCAATTTGCATGCGAACTTTCCAAATCACGTCCAATTGACTCCTACACATATAAACATCATTATCAAGCTCGAGTCACAAATATTCACACCAAAGTTAACAAGATAGAGGCATAATGCAAGGTAAATTACATGCAAAAATATTTATTTTTAGCCTAACATCACCACCAACACTTAATATTTTGCCCGTCTCGAGCAACCTAAAACCTTTCTAACTTAACACTGCAGGCAAGACATCATACAATGGAGGAATATCTAGAAATTCAACAAACTACATTTGGCATTCATACCTTTCCCAACTTTCACATGCCTGAACATTTTCGGCCAATTTAAAACACTCAAACAACCTTCCCATAACCACCCAACCTCAAAGACAGACTCGTCACTAATAAGCACTCTCAACTCATGCACTCACCTATAAAGAGATGTTTAATAATGTCACATATCTGTCATGGAATCAAGTGCCTCACTAAAGAATAAGAGGGTATTCCGTCCACACATTCAAATATGCATTCAAATATAATTCAAGGACATCACATATATGAGCAAAGAACCACTCACATAAATAAATTCATGTGCATTCCATGGTTGTACCATAGGCTTGCCCGTAGAGTATATCTCCACTAGTTTAAGCTCGCATAGTCTAAGATCAGTTAGGTCTATACGGGTTGTAATGTTGGCTAAGGGACAACTAGGCTATATTTTGGGTATAGTGACTATCCCTCCTAAGAACATTAATACACTACACTTAACTTTCAAATATACAATATTCATGACCAATTCAAGCAATGCCACAAAATCATATACAACTATGTCCTTCTTCTTTAAGCACATCTATTCACTTACTAACCCGGGTTAAAAAGAAAAAGAGGTGTATTTTCTATATATCTTTTTTTTTTTTTTTGTATTTTCTTTTATTTTTTTGTTCTTCTCCCCTCTTTTTCCAACACTCTCCGCAACTTGGTTGCCCGGCTAATGATCTTCCAAAACATACATGCACCTTTTGGCCTTTTTATGGTTCCACTCAAAATCTACCCCAACTCTCACTTACTCTTCTAGCGACTTAAGTCTTTCGGAGGTAAAGGTTTGAAAAGATTTAGTTAAGAACCAAACGGGAATCAGCTTGTAATGTGGGTGCCGGAGATAAAGCTTATAGGCTCAAATGAGCTATCTAAGGATAATTTTATTTATGGTGGCATAATATCTCAATGAATAATAAAAAAAATTCCTACATTATCTCTTAGACTCAAAAAGCTTACTTATTTCGCTTCGACTGACACATAGGCAAGTTCTAGACTAACACATGATAATCTAAAATGTCCTCGAAACCTCATATCACATAATGCACGTGACCCCAGTTGGGACGGTTCCATTCTAATTCTCAAGTTTAGTCAAGTAATCTCAAAGTTAAGAAGTATTAAACAATAAAACACTACATGAATAATGAGTCAAATAACTAAGAAAAATCATCACATATAGGCTATTCAATCTTTCACGGCATCAATTTTCATCAAAACATGTTAGGAAGGTAATTTGCATGCTAAGGCCTAACTATGTTAGCATCAAACAGGTCAAAAGGCACATTAGAGCACTCACATTTTCTTCCCTCAATTTCCTAAACAAAATTACTCGGTTCATGTTACATTCCCTGGAAAAGAACTAATGCGGACAAAAGAAAAATCAAGGGAGATTATTATCTACCTACGACTAAATAAAGATGATATTTTTGAATTTTTTTAATGGAACTTAATCCCTCAAGAAAGTTGTCCAAGAGATCCATCGTCAGGAAAAGTTCTCCCTTTTTAAAAAAAAAGTTAAACTAACACAGAAAAATATCATAGAAAATCACTCATATAATCTTCTCACCCCGTATTTTAAAATTGTGCATTGTCCCGAATGCACACCATAAATAACAATGGGGAGAAAGAAACTCCCTGGTAGGACAAAGGCCGAAACATCAGCAACTCATGGGATACTCAAACTTCTCTCAAGCATGATCATTCGTGCGGGTACCTCACACTTAGTTCCAACCATCTAGCTTGCTTTTGCTTTAATCCACTAGCTTTGTTTTCCCTTCTCCTAAAAAATAAAATAAAATAAAAATATACTACAAAAATAACACAACTAAAAAAAGATACCAAATAAAGAAAAACAGTAAACTTGGTTTGCCTCCCCAACAAGCGCCTACTTTAACGTCGCGACACGACGTGAATCACTTTCTGCCGCCACTTCGAACTTATGAATTGGACCCCATGTTTTGATTCTGCACTATGATCATGCTCTCGGGTCGATACAAATTGTTGCGAGGTAAAAATTAAATGATTCTTTATGCACTTTTTGGCTTTCAACTAAGGAGTGCTACCTTCCTTAGATGGCCTTGAAAATTTCAGAATATAGGGCTCATCTACCTCTTCCTTTGACTCTTTCATTGTCTCATATAGATCAATTTCTATATCTCCTTCCGAACACAATGTCGAAAAATGCTTGGAGTGAGGACCAATATGCTCAAACTGAAAATTCAACTTGTTATCGATCTCCTCTTCTTGTTACAAACTAGAATCAATTAAAATTGTACCTGTAATGTCCTCAGTAGACCCCAATACCACTTCTTCAACATCGACATCATCAAATTCTAGTTGGTTTGTTTGGTCGTATTCTACTTTTAACTCTTCCATTATAATGGAAATCTGCCGCTAATTCATGCTCTTCTTGGCTACTATCAACAATGTCAACTTGTTGTACTTCACAAGGTTCAACTAGTTGACTCACTTGAGTCTCCAAATTTTGAATAGTTACCTATTCCCTTTGTATCTGCAATGGTTTCTCATCATATTGTTCAACAGGGTACTTAAACATATCCGTGATCTTCTTTAGGTCAGCATTCACAGGTTCTTTGTTCCTATTAACTTTACAAGAAAAAGGAGAACCACCATCAGAAGGTGTTGAGGGAGGATAAGGAAGATCAAAAGTAGAATTACCAACACAAAAACTTCCATTATTCCAAGATGTCATGTTTCTCTAATCAACAAGTAAAGAAAGAAACAATGAAAAATAAAATAAAAATTCAAAATTGAAACCAAGCAATATTTATAGCTATAACTACGTTGTTAATTCGCCGGCGACAGTGCCAAAATTTGATCACATCGAACTATGCCTTATAAAAAGGACTAAGTGGTCGTTGAAAATATAATTTGGTCTAAGAGTTCAGAGTGGAATCCCATTGAGAACTAAGGTTTAGCTACAATTGTTCACTATCACTAAGAATACAAGCTCGAATAATTTCTAAGTTATAAATATTAAGATTCTTATGTATAACTAATTTACTAATAAATTAAAATAGTAAAATAACAACTAAAGATACTAAGGGTTGGAGACAAGATTAAGGAGAGGTCTAGAGTTGTGACTTCCCCAATTGTTGGAATCCTTCCCGCGATGTCTCCTATAATTTCACCTAAGTATTCTCTACTAATTGTGAGTACTTCGGTGTCGTAATTCTCTTCCGAGCAACTAGCATAATTTACTAGACGTATTCTTCCGAACTATGCTAGTTGGCACCAGTTTACCGATCAGTAAGATCGCACCTGGGTTTCTTTATTCCTGATCACATCTTTAAACCCTTTGCATTGATTTCTCACATACGTTAGGAGTGATGTTGTTCAACAACTAAACCCTATATTATAGATTAAGGAATAATGGAGAGAAAATGCTTGTGATTCGTTGCTTCCAAGTGTTCTCGTAGCCTTTTGCCTCTCCAATAATGTCCCTATGCAAAAAATAGGTTTAGAAACCATGTTATACATGTTGGGGCGTGTAGGGCTGGAACTACCAAGTCCTAGCTGAATTAGGATGAAATACGCCCTTAGGCGTCCCGCTTTGCGCCTAGCACGAACGTGATGGTAGACTCGGAACTCGTTTTTAGCTACATTTTATACTCTAATTGCTACACTTTGATTGATTTTGAGCTTAAATGTTAGTGTATTTCACTTATCATGTATTTTATGCCTTTCAGGAAGTGATTCTGAGTTAAGAAGATAATTAGGAGCTCAATCGAACAATTGGAGCTTTGAAGTCTGAGTAAAAGTTCAAGAAATTAAATCGGAATCACGTTCAGGGGTCAAGAGCCAAGCCTGGATGTCAAAACATGAAGAAAACAAAAAACTCTAGAAAACGTACGCAGCCATGACGCATGGGGCAGCGCAACAGTGTATTCTACTGAAGTCTGTCAAAGATCACTCTCTGAACTTTCCCACTAAAGCCCCGTATGGGGCGGTGCACCTGTACAATTTTCTCAGAGTATTTTCCTGTTGGAAAGGGTAGTTTCATCCAAGCCCACTTTTACATGGTATAAATGAACCAAAAAGACATTTTTGAAGGGAGTTTTTGACCTACGGAAGATTGGAAGAGCATTAGAGACTCAAAACACAGGGATTCACCATTCTTTCCTCAACTCAACACCCGAGTTTGTATTGAATTCATGTTTTCTTATTATTCAACTTTATTTGTAATGAATTTCTCCATTAATATGGAGTAGTTTACCTTAGGGTTTGATGGATATGGTTTTTTGATTTCTATTTGTGGATGTTAAGTCTAGTTGTTTGCTTGAATTCGTTTATGGATCTTTGAATTGTTTGCAACTGTATTCACCAATTTATTTAATCGAAAGAGGAATATTGTGGTGATTATATTGCATTATTTTATTTGGTTTAATTCAGTGATTTTCTTAAGTAATCGAAAAAACTTGTTGAATTATTGATTAAATCAAGTTAGGAGAATATTCCAGAGACGTTTTCCGAAAGACTAATCCATTAACGTATGCTTGCATATTTTCACAAGGCTTATATTAGTTACCTCGTACAGTTAAGATTTAATCAAGAGAGGAGTCTCGACTACACATTTTAACTAATTATCGAGTGAATTCGTGAGAATCATTAGAACATTAGAGTGAACTGAACAAGAGTTGGGTCCCAAATACCTATCTTGCACCTATCCTGTCACGATCCTTATTTATCCCATTGATACTTCAGTGTTGCTCAAGTCTTGTCTTTCTGTGATTAATTTTTAATTATTTTAGTTTTCATAGTTAATTTTAGTTATAAGTCATCCCTACCAAAGTGTTAATCATCCTGAATAACGTTAAACCAGAAATTACTAGAGCACTATTTAAATTCAATCCCTGTGGATCAAACTATGCTATCTTTGACTTGCGTGTATCAATTTCGTGTTGTGTTTTGTGCTCGTCAAATTTTGGCATCGTTGTTGGGGATTGGCAATCGATAGTGTTCAAAATAGTTTTTGGTGCTAATTTAGGAACCTATTTTATTTTATTTTTCACGGGTTTTCTCTTCTATGTGCAGGCAACAGGCTGACTCCTCCGGTGTATGACTCGATGTTCTTTAAAAGAATTGATTCCATACAATCTAGAGGTGGAAAAGAGTCTGCGACAGTTGAGGGAAGGGAAAGAAATCATCGGAAAGTTCTCGGAGAAACCTTCTACCCAAGAACATATGGCTAATAACGGTGACGATGGAGTAGACTTATCTGCAAGAGAGGCAACACAACAAGAAATAGGACGAATGACAGCTAAGGCAGCCCGTAGAGTTGTTGATGAGACTATCGAAGATGGTGGGGGTCAAAGACTTAATCTAAACCGACCCTTAGTTGAAGATCAGTTCAAAAATATGATACCCAGGCCTGGTAGAGCATTGGGTGATTACGCCAGACCAGACTATAATTAGGGACTATCAAGTGTCAGACCTCTGCCTGTAGCATCGAATAATTTTGAGTTGAAACAAGGCTTGCTTCAAACCATCTAGAACAACCGTGTCTTCGGAGGGAAGGTGAATGAAGATCTGAACACTCACTTGATGGACTTCAATGAAATCATGAACACCTTCCAGTACAACAAAGTGTAAAAAGATATAGTCTACTTAATGGCATTCCCCTTTTCACTGAAGGATGACGCAAAGCACTGGCTTCGAAGCTTACCAACAGGGTCAATCAGGACATGGGAAGATATGAATAAAAGTGTCACGACCCAAAAACCAACCCGTCGTGAAGGAGCCTATCATAGTACTAGGTCAGCCGACTACTTAGACATTTCCAACACTTTAAAGCCTTAAAAGATATAAAACAGTTTAATTTAAAGAAAATCTCTTAAAAAGGATAGGAAGTCACCTCAATACATAATCTCTCCCAAAATCGGGGTGTTGTCACGACCCCAAATCCTAATAGGCCGTGATGGCGCCTATCATGGAACTAGGCTAGCCAACTATTCCAGATTATCAATATATATATATATCGTAATTTCCCAAAATTTAGAATATTTTTAAAATAGCAGAATGAGATGAAACAAAATACACACTCCCCTAAAACCTGGAGTCAACTGTCATGAGCATATAAGACTGAAAATACAACGTACAACATAGTGACTTGCTACAACAAAAGTTTGAGGTACAAAAGACCAAAGAAACTATGATCTGAGGGAAGGAAAGGAGGTGAGATGGGGACGATGAGCAGCTACCTCAATCCTCGAACAACTCCAAGCTCGTCCGGAAATCAACTAGTGAGATGGTCCGATACCTGGATCTGCACACAGAGGTTCAGGGAGTAACATGAGTACGCCAACTCAGTAAGTAATCAATGTAACTAAGAACATGAGTGTAGTGACGAGCATTTAAATCATGTAAATCCATATAATGAATAACAGTGGAAATGAGTAAAACAAGTCGGGAATCTACAATTCTGAATATTTCATAAAACTCTGGTTTCCATTTAAAAATATTATATAAAACATTTATCCAACATTTCTTATCAAAGGCTCAAAGTAAGAAGAGTGAAAACAACATTTTCATAAAATATAAGCCCCGCTAGCACAATATCACTCACAATAAAGCCTCTCGGGCACAGTATCACTCACAATAAAGCCTCTCGGGCACAGTGTCTCACTCAAAATAAAGCCTCCCGGGCAAGCCTCTCAGTCGCTCGTGACTCCACTATCAGTATCTCAGGCTCTCACTTAACACTCGCACTCAGCAAGTATCATGAACACACATAACTGTTGTGGCAGGCAGCCCGCTCCACATATAACATATGTTTATATATATATACACACTGCTGCGGCGTGCATCCCAATCCACACATAACATATGATGCGACATGCATCCGATCAATATAATAGTCGACTGTGCTCACTGGGGGTGTACAGACTCCTGGAGGGGATCCTTCAACTCAAGCGCTATATCTGCTGCGGCATGCAGCCCGATCCAATATGTATATTGTTACGGCACACAGCCCGATCCATATTTAATATATATTGTTGCGGCGTGCTGCCCGATCCATATATGTATAATCTATATTGTTGCGGCGTGCAGCCCAACCCACATATAATATATAGCACGCATATTGCTGCGGCGTGCAGCCCGTCCCATAGCTATCTCTCGGGCAAGACTCTTACTCACTCGTGACTCCACTATTAGTATCTCATGCTCTCACTTAACACTCGCACTAAGCAAGTATCATGAACACACACAACTGCTGCGGCGGGCAGCCCGCTCCACTACAAATATATATATATATATATATACACACACACACTGCTGCGGCGTGCATCCCGATGCACATATAACATACGCTGCGGCGTGCAGCACGATCCATATAATAGTCGATTGCGCTCCCTGGGGGTGTACAGACTCCTGGAGGGGCTCCGTCAGCCCAAGCGCTATATCTATTGCGGCGTGCAGTCCGATCCAATATGTATATTGTTGCGGCGCGCAACCCGATCCATATGTAACATATATTGCTGCGGCGTGCAGCCCGATCCATATATATATAAAATCTATATTGTTGCGGCGTGCAGCCCGACCCACATATAATATATAACACGTATATTGCTGCGGCGTGCAGCCCGTCCCATAAATATCCTCACATACTCGGCGCTCGGCCTAACACGTATATAGTGCTGCGGCGTGCAGCCCGATCCATAGCTATCCTCACATACTCGGCTCTCGGCCTTACTCAGTCACCCTCACAAGCCACTTGGGCAGTTTATCACGGGACTCAGCCCAAAATACTTTTCAGAGTTTTCAAAGTAGTGTGATAACACTGAAAATAACAACAAGTAGGAAACATGACTGAGTTCCATATGTAACATATATTGCTGCGGCGTGCAGCCCGATCCATATATATATAATCTATATTGCTGCGACGTGTAGCCCGACCCACATATAATATATAACACGTATATTGCTACGGCGTGCAGCCCGTCCCATAACTATCCTCACATACTCGGCGCTCGGCCTAACACGTATATACTGCTGCGGCGTGCAGCCCATCCATAGCTATACTCACATACTCGGCTTTCGGCCTGACTCAATCACCCTCACAAGCCACTTGGGTAATTTATCTCGGCTTACGGGAATCAGCCCAAAATACTTTTCAGAGTTTTCAAAGCAGTGTGATAACACTGAAAATAACAAAAAGTAGGAAACATGACTGAGTTCACAATTGTTCTAACACGATAGTGGTAGAATAGTGTAAAAGTACCCCTTGAGGGTCTAAACAGGTCGTCACAAGGCCCCAAACATGGCTCAAAACCCATAAACAAGTATAAACTTCTGAAAGACAGGACGTCGTAAGGTTTCAAATCGAATACGCTGCTTAATAGTTGCTACGGGATGGACCAAGTCACAATCCCTATCGGTTCACACCCCCACGCTAGTCACCTAGCATGTTTTTCACCTTATTTTTCAACACAATATCAAATAACGGGGTGTCATACCCTCAGATTTAGAGTTACAATTGTTACTTACCTCAAAACAGCCCAAAAGCTACTCCGTGATGCGCTTGCCCCTCGAATTGGCTCCCAAATGCTCCGAGTCTAACCAAAATCAATATACGCTAACGGAACAAAACCCAATTGAAAGATATGAATTTTAACACCATTCTCGAAATTCAGCCAAATCTGAGCCCCGGGCCCATATCTCGGAATTCAATAAAATTTATGTCACTAGAATCCTCTTCTTCCCACGATTCTATACATACCAAAAACTTCACAATCGGACCATAATTGTCCACTCAAATCACCAAAAGAATTTCCAAATTTCCTCCCCATTTTCCCAACCTTTTTGCACTTTAATTCTTCAAATTACAAGCCTAATCCGAACAAAATAGCATAGAAACGAGTTTTATAAATCGGGAACTTACCTCCACTGAAGACCCTCGAATACCTTCGTCAATTTGCTATCAACTCAGCTCAATCTGCATGCAACAATGGAGGAAATACCAAAATATTCGTGGAGGCACTTTTTATACTGTTCTGCCCAGTTAATCCGCCTGCGGACAATTCCTCGCACCTGCGGTCCCAGGTGCGCACCTGCGAAATCCCACTAACAGTCAAATTCTCGCCCAAATGCTTCGCACGTGCGGATTCCTCCTGCCTAGACTATCTTCACGCCTGCGCAGGGTCCTTCACACCTGCGGCATCGCACCTGCGGCTCCCCTTCCGCAGGTGCGGCCACACCAGTAGATTCACAACATCAGCTATTTGCTGCAAATTTCCTAAGTCTGAACCTTCGCTAACCATCCGAAATCAATCCTGAGCCCTTCGGGGCCCCGACCAAACATGCCAACACACCCGATAGCATCATCCAAACTTAGTTGAGCCTTCGAAACACCAAAAACAACACAAAATTACATCAAATTCAACCCTATGAACTTTAAACTTCTAAATCTCGCCAATGATGCCGAAACCAACCAAAACACATCTGATTGACATGAAAATTTGCACACATATCCAAATTGACATTACAAACCTGCTCCAACTGTCGGAATTCTATTCCGACCCCTATATCCTATTTTCCACTGCCGACCGAAAATCGCCAAAAACTAACCTTCGCCAATTCAAGCCTAATTCTACACCGGACATCAAAACTTCATTCCGAACACACTCTTAAGTCCCAAATCACCTAACAAATCTATCTGAGCCATAAAATCCACGTTCCGAGGTTGTTTACCAATAGGTCAACTCTCAATTTGACTTTTCACTATTAGGTTACTTTAAGAGGCTAAGTGCCTCTATTCTCACCACGACCACTCCGATCCCAAACCATCCGACCCAACACAACATAAACAGGCTAAGCAATATATGATAAAGCAGAAATTGGGGAAATGGGGAAAATCTCACGAAACGACCGGCCGGATTGTTACATCCTTCCCCTCTTAAACAAACGTTCGTCCTCGAACGGGTTTAGAAACATACCTGGAGTCTCGAATAAGTGAGGATATTTGTCCTGCATATCCCGCTCGGTCTCCCAGGTGACATCCTCTACCAACTGTCCTCTCCACTGAACCTTCACTGAAGCTATATCCTTATACCTCAGCTTTCTGACCTGACGACCCAAAATAGTCACTAGCTCTACCTCATTTGAATATCACCCTCGAGCTGAACCGTGCTGAAGTTCAAAACATGAGACGGGTCACCAACATACTTCCGGAGCATCGAAACATGGAACACCGGATGGATACTCGATAAGCTGGGAGTCAAGGCAAGTCTATAAGCCTCCTCCCCAATCCTCTGAAGCACCTCAAAAGGTCCAATAAACCTGGGACTCAGCTTTCCCCTCTTTTTGAACCTCATAACACCCTTTATGGGTGACATCTTCAGCAGTACCTTCTCCCCAACCATGAAAGACACATTTCGGACCTTCCGGTCCGTATAACTCTTCTGCCTAGACTGCGCCGTGCGAAGCCGCTCCTGAATCAATTTCACCTTGCCCAACGCATCCTGAACCAAGTCTGTGCCCAATAGCCTAGCCTCGCCCGAATCAAACCAACCAACCAGAGATCTACACCTCCTACCATATAAAGCCTCATACGGAGCCATCTGGATACTCGAATGATAACTGTTATTATATGCAAACTCCACGAGTGGCAGAATCTGGTCCCATGAACCCCCAAAATCAATGACACATGCACGCAACATATCCTCCAAAATCTGAATAGTACGCTCTGACTGCCGTCGGTCTGAGGATGAAACGTTGTGCTCAACTCGACCTGATTACCCAACTCTCTCTGTACGGCTCTCCAGAACTGAGATGTGAACTGAGTACCTCTGTCTGAAATGATAGAAACTGGAACACCATGCAATCTGAAAATCTCCCTGATGTAAATCTCAGCTAACCACTCCGAAGAATAAGTAGTACCAACAGGAATGAAGTACGCGGACTTGGTCAACCGATCCACAATAACCCATATAGCATCAAACCTTCTTAAGGTCTATGAGCCCAACTACGAAGTCCATGTTGATACGCTCCCACTTCCACTCCAGAATATCAAATCTCTGAAGCAGTCCACCTGGCCTCTAGTGCTCCTGACCTGATGACAGTTGAGACACCGAGCCACAAACTCAACAATATCCCTCTTCATCCGCCTCCACCAATAATGTTGTCGCAGGTCCTGATACATCTTTGCGGCACCCAGATGGATGGAGTATCGCGAACTATGGGCCTCATCTAGAATCAAATCTCAAAGCACATCCACATTGGGAACGCAAATCCGGCCCTGCATCCTCATGACCCCATTATCACCAATAACAATATCCCTGGCATCACCGCAACGGACCCTGTCCTGAAGAACAAGTAAATGTGGATCATCATACTGGCGTGCTCTAATCTGATCATAAAGAGAAGACCTGGAGGCTACACAGGCCAATACCCGCGGAGGCTCTGATAGATCCAATCTCACCAACTGAACTGCTAAATCATGAACATCAAGTGCTAAAGGTCGTTCTACTACTGGAAGGTAGGCTAAACTCCCCAAACTCTCCGCTCTGCGACTCAGGGCATAGGCCACTACATTGGCCTTCCCCGGATGATATAAGATAATGAGGTTATAATCCTTGAGAAGCTCCAACCACCTCCTCTGACGCAAATTCAGATCCTTCTGCTTAAGCAGATGCTGCAAACTACAGTGATCAGTGAAAATCTCACAATGCACTCCATACAAATAATGACGCCAAATCTTCAAGGCGTGCACAATAACTGCTAGCTAAAGATTTTACACTGGATAATTCTTCTCGTGCACCTTTAACTGTCTGGACGCGTAGGAAATCACCCTACCATCCTGCATCAAAATCGCTGCAAGGCCAACTCTCGAGGCATCACAGTAAACTGTATAAGAACCTGAACCCGTAGGCAATATCGATACCGGAGCTGTAGTCAAAGCAGACGTGAGCTTCTGAAAGCTCTCCTCACACTCCTCAGTCCACCTGAACTGAGCACCCTTCTGGGTCAATCTGGTCATAGGTGCTGCAATAGATGAAAATCCCTCGACAAAACAACGATAGTACCCTGCCAAACCATGGAAACTGTGAATCTCAGTAGCTGATGATGGTCTATTCCAGCTCTTCACCGCTTCTACCTTCTTCGGATCAACCTGAATAACCTTACTGGACACTACGTTCCCCAAGAATGCTACTGAATCAAGCCAGAACTCACACTTCAAAAATTTTGCATACAATCTCTTCTCTCTCAAGGTCCGAAGCACAACTCTCAAATGCTGCTCATGATACTCTCAAGATCGGGAATACACCAAGATATCGTCAATAAACACGATGATGAAAGAATCCAGATAGGGCCGGAATACACTATGCATCAAGTGCATAAAGGTTGCTGGGGCATTGGTCAGCCCGAATGACATAACCAGAAACTCATAATGACCATATCTAGTCCTGAAAGCAGTCTTTGGGATGTCTGGCCCCCGAATCTTCAACTGATGATAGCCGGAACGCAAGTCAAACTTAGAAAATACCCTGGCACCCTGCACTGATCAAACAAGTAATCTATACGAGGCAAGGGATACTGGTTCTTCACTGTAACTCTGTTCAACTACCGATAATCGATACAACCATCCTTCTTCTTTACAAAAAACACCGGTGCACCCCAAGGTGACACACTAGGCCGAATGAACCCCTTATCAAGGAGTTCCTGAAGCTGCTCCTTTAATTCCTTTAGCTCTTCTGGTGCCATACGATAAGGTGGAATAGAAATAGGCTGAGTGCCTGACACCAGGTCAATACCAAAATCAATGTCCCTATCAGGTGGCATGCCTGGCAGGTCTGCAGGAAACGCGTTCGGAAAGTCACGGACCACAGGAACCGAATCAATAGCGGAAGTCTCACCACTGACATCCCTTACAAAAGCCAGATACGATAAACACCCCTTCTCAACCATACACTAAGCCTTTAGGTAGGAAATCACCCTGCTAGGAACATAATCAGTAGAACCTCTCCACTCAACCCTCGGATATTCGGGCATGGCTAAGGTCACGGTCTTAGCGTGACAATCAAGAATGACATGACACGAAGATAACCAGTCCATGCCCAATATCACATCAAAATCGTCCATGCTGAGTAACAGTAGGTCCAGTCGGGTCTCTAGACCCTCAATAGATATCACACACGACCGATAAACATGGTCCACAATAATAGTATCAGCCACTGGAGTCGACACATGAACAGATGTAACTAAAGACTCACGGGGCATATCCAGAAAATGGGCAAAATATGAAGAAACATAGGAATATGTAGAACCAGGGTCAAATAAGCCAAAGCATCTCGGTAACAGACTGAGACAATACCTGCGATCACTGCATCGGAGGCCATAGCATCTGACCTGGCTGGAAAGGCATACATAAGAGCCTGACCTCCACCTGCTCGACCTCCCCCTCTAGGGCGGCCTCTAGCTGACTGACTACCACCCTGGCTGCCTGGGTGGGTGGTGAAGTAACTGGAGCTGAAGTAGAAGGCTGGCTCTTCAACTGAGATGGACCTCCAAGAAGATGAGGAAACTGCCTCCTCATATGCCCGAATTCTCCACAATCATAATAGCTCCCTGGAGCTGGAGACTGGGACTAAAATGAACCTTTGGCACCAGAATGGCCACTAGGAGAACCATGCGTAGAAGAACCCTGAGCTGATGGTGCTCGAGTTGCACTCTGGGCTGGAAGGGCACCGAATGAAGAATGGCTGGGCTGAAAATCATGGAGACCATGCCCCGAAGATGCACCACTATAGGCTGGGTGGCCTGACCGAGGAGGCCTGAATGAACGGCCTCTACCATGCTAAAATTGCCCCTGGAAGGAGCATCACTAGAACCACCTGATCCACGAGGCCTCTTTTCCTCCTTTTCTACCCGCTCCTGGCTGCGAACCGACTCAATATCTCGAGCAATATCAACAACCTGCTCGAAGGTAGCATCTGATACTCTCTCCCAGGTCATGAAAAGGTGGAGCTGATAAGTAAGGCCATCTATAAACCTCCTAATGCTCTCCCTATCAGTAGGGACCAACTCGGTGGCATGACGAGCCAACTCTGAAAACTACATCTCGTACTGGGTCACTGATAGCTCCCCCTAACGCAGCTGCTCAAAATGCTTGCGTTGCTCCTCCCGGTGAGACTGGGGTACATACTTCTCCAAGAAGATAGTGGAGAACTACTGCCAGGTAAGGGGTGCTGAACAAACAGACCTACGCCTCTCAAAAGACTCCAACCAAGTGAAAGCAGCACCAGAAAACTGAAAGGTAGCAAATGAGACCCCACTAGTCTCCAAAATCCTAGTAGTATGTAGCATCCTCTGGCACTTATCTAGAAAACCCTAAGCATCCTCGCCCTCAGCACCACTGAATGACGGAGGCTGTAGTCTACTAAACCTCTCCAGCCTACGCTGCTCATCATCTGGCATAGATGGGACCATGAAGTCCTGAACTGGAGCAACCGGTTGGGCGGGAACTGCTCCCGGTGTCTACTGGCCCTGAGTAGCCTGCTCAGGTGTCCGAGAAACTGGAGTCTGACTGCCTCTCCCGGCCTGTGAAGTAGCGGCAACTGCCTGAGCAAGGGTGGTACCCACCGTCAAGATCTAAGCCAAGGTCTCCTGAAGACCTGGAATAACAATAGGCACTGTCGGTGCCTGAGCCTGTCCCGCTAGAGCATCTGCAGCGGGAACCTAATCCTAAACAGTAGGGGGATCAACTGATATTGCCCTGGCTTCCGCACGGGCTGGCCCCCTACCTCTACCATGGCCTCGACCGCGGCCTCGACCGCTCGCTGGTCTAGCTGGTGGCTGATCGCCCTGATCGGTGGCACGAGTCCTCACCATCTGTGAGAGAATGAAACAACAGAAGTTTAGATTTCCAGAACCAATCAAATGGCACGACAGAATTCAAGATAAATGAGATTGTTCCTAAGGGTTCAATAGACTCTCGAAGATAAGTGCAGACTTCCCCGTACCGTTCCGAGACTCTACTAAACCTGCTCATGACCGTTGAGTCCTATGTGACCTAGCTCTGATACTAACTTATCATGACCCCAAATCCTAACCGGTCGTGATGGCGCCTACCATGGAACTAGGCTAGCCAACCATTCCAGACTATCAATATATATATCATAATTTCCCAAAATTTAGCAGATTTTTAAAATAGCAGAATGAGATGAAACAAAATACACACTCCCCCAAAACCTGGAGTCAACTGTCATGAGCATCTAAGACTGAAAATACAACGTACAACATAGTGACTTGCTACAACAAAAGTTTGAGGTACAAAAGAACAGAAGAAACTATGATCTGAGGGAAGGAAAGGAGGTGAGTTGGGGACGCTGAGCAGCTACCGAAATCCTCGAACAACTCCAAGCTCGTCCGAAAATCAACTAGTGAGATGGTCTGGTACCTGGATCTGCACAGAGAGTTGCAGGGAGTAACGTGAGTACGCCAACTCAGTAAGTAATCAATGTAACTAAAAACTTGAGTGTAGTGACGAGCATTTAAATCATGTAAATCCATATAATGAATAACAGTGGAAATGAGTAAAACAAGTCAGGAATCTACAATTCCGAATATTTTATAAAACTCCGGTTTCTATTTAAAAATCTCGTATAAAACATTTATCCAACATTTCTTATCAAAGGCTCAATGTAAGAAGAGCGAAAACGACATTTTCATAAAATATAAGCCCGCGTGCACAATATCACTCACAATTAAGCCTCTCAGGCACAATATCACTCACAATAAAGCCTCTCGGACACAGTGTCACTCATAATAAAGCCTCTCGGGCAAGCCTCTCAGTCACTCGTGACTCCACTATCAGTATCTCATGCTCTCACTTAACACTCGCACTCAGCAAGTGCCATGAACACACACAACTACTGCGGCGGGCAGCCCGCTACACTTTATATATATATATATATATATATATAAAATGTTGCGTCGTGCAGCCCGATCCATATAATAGTCGACTGCTCTCACTGGGGGTGTACAGACTCCTAGAGGGGCTCCTTCAGCCCAAGCGCTATATCTATTGCGGCGTGCAGCCCAATCCAATATGTATATTGTTGCGGCGCGCAACCCGATCCATATGTAACATATATTGTTGCGGCGTGCAGCGCGATCCATATATATACAAAATCTATATTGCTGCGGCGTGCAACCCGACCCACATATAATATATAACATGTATATTGTTGCAGCATGAAAACCGTCCCATAACTATCCTCACACACTCGGCGCTCGGCCTAACACGTATATACTGCTGCGGCGTGTAGCCCGATCCATAGCTATCCTCACATACTCGGCTCTCGGCCTGACTCCGTCACCCTCACAAGCCACTTAGGCAGTTTATCTCGACTTACGGGACTCAGCCCAAAATACTTTTCAGAGTTTTCAAAGTAGTGTAATAACAGTGAAAATAACAACAAGTAGGAAACATGACTGAGTTCACAATTGTTCTAACAGGATAGTGGTAGAATAGTGTAAAAGTACCCCCTGAGGGTCTAAACAGGTCGGCACAAGGCCCCAAACATGGCTCACATCCCATAAAAAATTATAAACTTCCGAAAGACAGGATGTTGTAAGGTTTCAAATGCGGCTTAATAGTCGCTACATAACGGACCAAGTCACAATCCCTATCGGTGCACGCCCCCACGCTTGTCACCTAGCATGTGCGTCTACTCATTTATCAACACAATATCAAATATCATGGTGTCATACCCTCAGGTTTAGAGTTACAATCGTTACTTACCTCAAAACAACCCAAAAGCTACTCCGCAATGCGCTTGCCCCTCGAATTGGCTCCCAAATGCTCCGAATCTAACCAAAAATCAGATTAACATCATCAATATACGCTAATAGAACAAAACCCAATCGAAAGATAGGAATTTTAACACAATTCTCGAAATTCGGCCAAATCCGAGCCCCGAGCCTACGTCTCGAAATTCAATAAAATTTACGTCACTAGAATCCTCATCTTTCCACGATTCTATACATACCAAAAACTCCACAATCGGACCATAATTGTCCACTCAAATCACCAAAAGAATTTCCAAATTTCCTCCCCATTTCCCAACCTTTTTCCACTTTAATTCTTCAAATCACAAGCCTAATCTGAACAAAATAGCATAGAAACGAGTTTTATAAATAGGGAACTTACCTCCACTGAAGACCCTTGAATACCTTCGTCAATTTGCTCTCAACTCAGCTCAATCCGCATGCAACAATTGAGGAAACGCCAAAATATTCGCGGAGATACTTTTTATACTGTTCTGCCCAGTTAATCCGCACCTGCGGAGAATTTCTCGCACCTACGGTCCCAGGTGCGCACCTGCGAAATCCCACTAACAGTCCAATTCTCTCACCTGCGATCCTTTTTCCGCACCTGCGGCTTCACAGGTGCACCCAAATGCTTCACACCTACGGATTCCTCCTGCCTGGCCTATCTTCGCACCTGCGCATGCGGCATCGCACCTGCGGCTCCTCTTCCGCAGGTGCGGCCACACCAGTAGATTCACACCAGCAACTATTTGCTACAAATTTCCTAAGTCCGAACCTCTGCTAACCATCCGAAATCAATCTCGAGCCCCTCGGGGCCCCCACCAAACAGACCCACACACCCGATAGCATCATCCAAACATAGTCGAGCCTTTGAAACACCAAAAACAACACAAAAACACCAAAATTACATCAAATTCAACCCTATGAACTTTAAAACTTCTAAATCTCGTCAATGATGCTGAAACCAACTAAAACACATCCGATTGACCTGAAAATTTGCACAAATATCCAAAATGACATTATGAACCTATTCCAACTATCGGAATTCCATTCCGACCCCTATAGCCTATTTTCCACTGCCGACCAAAAATCGCCAAAAACTAACCTTCGCCAATTCAAGCCTAATTCTACACCGGACATCAAAACTTCATTCCGAACACACTCCTAAGTCCCAAATCACCTAAGTTAGCTATCCGAGCCATAAAATCTGCGTTCCGATGGCGTTTACCAATAGGTCAACTCTCAGTTTGACTTTTCACTATTAGGCTACTTTAAGAGGCTAAGTGCCTCTGTTCTCACCACGACCACTCTGAACCCAAACCATCTGACCCAACACAACATAAACAGGCTAAGCAATATATGATAAAGTAGAAATGGGGAAAATGGGGCAAATCTCACGAAACGACCGGCCGGGTCGTTACAGGTGTCACCGAGTACATGAGCATCTACATAAATTTATTGTCTGGAACACCGTCTAGAAAATAAAAACAGAAACTTAAAATTAAAGATAAGGGAGGAGATTCAAGGTCTGCGAACACCAAGAAGCTACCTCGATGATCTCTAAAGGTCCGAACTTCTCAACTCAACGACCGCCGTAACTGGAAGCACCTGGATCTACACACGAGGTGCAGGGTGTAGCGTCAATACAACTAACTCAATAAGTAACAAATCTAACCTTTGGACTGAAAGTAGTGACAAGTTCTAACAATACAGTAATGATACATAATTTAGAAAATGTAGAAAAATAGACATACTTTCTATAACGACCCGACCGGTTGTTCCGAGAGTTTAGCCCCGTTTCCCCCGTTTTTGCTTCATTAAATGTGTTTCAACTTCATTATGTTATGTTAGATTGGTTGGCTCGGGTTCAAGCAATTTTTGGAGAGAAATGAGACCCTTAGTCTCTTAGTTTGGCTTAATTATTGAAAAAGTCAATTGGGAGTTGACTTATTGGTAAATGACCCCAGAATGTAGATTTTATGGCTCGGATAGCTTCGTTAGGTAATTTGGGACTTAGGAGTGTGTTTGGAATGAAGTTTTAATGTCCGTTTGCTTTACTTATTATTAAACATGTATCTAGGATCCTGAACTCCCCTCTGCATGTTAAGTAACGCTTTATTTGACCAGCATGTTTCTGTATACTTAGCACCTGCTTCTTACGTGAATCTCCATGCCTATGATTGGTACATTAATTTAATCACGGTCTTAGTTGTTTTGGTGTTAATCTAACCTAGTACTTTACTGTACCCTTAATCCTCTGAACCCTTAGGAGCTTCTGATTGTATGCCTATATGTGTGTCTGCCTGATACATGTTTTCCCTCACATGCTCTGTATTTGTCCCTCAAATCCCATTACCCCTATTTGTGATTGTTGGACTATCCCTGGTCCTTTGTGTGATGTTGAACTTTTATTCCAATCAAATTTCCCTCTTCAAAAATGTTTTCTTACTTACCCTTTCTCAAAACTGTTTTCTATCTTAAACCCCTTTTAAAAATAAAAAGCACTCTCACATATAATCTTAGAAGTCTAGGTTCTGCCCCTTCTGTGTGCGCAAACGCCTTGGGACCCTTGAGTTCCCTAGGAACTTTGACACACAGAGGTTGGCCATTCCACACTGCACTTACTCTATTTTGGCTCTGAAATATGGGTGTGAGCACTGCCCGGGAGCTCTTGAGGTCCTTAGGGAACTCTGACACACCCGGATTATGAGAAGGTTCTGAAATAATACCTGGCATTGAGGACTTGGAGATTTGAGCCTATTCTGTAGGCTCCCTATAGTTAGCTTCTTATGTTCTTTCTATTTTAGTTGTCTAATTCGTATTCAATGGCCTGTAATAATTATTTGTAAACAACTCTGGGGTCGGATAGTGAAAATGAATGGGTGATATTGTTACGCCCCGCAATATTACATCGATATTACGTTCGGCAGTATTACATTACGGTGATGTTACGCTTCACCGTAATAAGTTACGACGATATTGCACCTTGTAGAAATGTACGTTGAATTTGTCGTAAAGTAATTCAGATCAGTCCAAGGAAAAGATTATTTGGGGATTATAAGGATTATAAGTGATGAGTAAATTCGTGGAGGTAAGAGGGTAAGTAATATTGAAGAAAATGAATTTTGTTGAAGTTTGGCATGTTGGGGTAAAATTTGGCCCGAGCTAAAATACCCGATATTTATGGACTAGTGTCATACAAGGTACTACATGGCCATGATAGTAAGGTGTATAAGGTATGTGAAAAGTGAGTAATATTTTAAGTAATTTGTGGTAATTTTAAAATTATACGTGTAATAGATTAATTACCGGATAACGAAATATTACCCGATTAACTAATAAGTGGATGAGTTTAAATCCCTCTGCAACAAAACGTGGTAGAAGGCCACCATTTGAGAAATTGACTTATATTAATTTATGGGTAGGTGTCATTATTATCCTTTTCACTTATCATAAAAGCCAATGTCTTGGCACATATTCCTGAATATCAAGTGGTGCTCTCATTAAGCTCTTCTGTATATACTAAATTAATATGCTATTTCGTTAGAATTGTAAAATGAAAGCATGTTTCTCTTCAAGATGAAGATAATAGCCGAGTTTTCCAATTGCAGAAGTGAAATTTTACTATAGAAAGTATGGACAGGAAGGGCATAGGAGTAACTACTATCCCGAAATTCGTGACAACACTTCATACTGTATTAGCAACGTAGGTTCTTGGTTTAGCAGAGGAGTTCATGCAAAATTATACTGTATAATCGCAACTGAAATTTGTGATTCTAAATGAGTACGGTGCAATCTATTCCAAGAATATTATACGAAGTTTTCCCTATTCCAGGTATGTTAAGGCTATCCCTTCTTTCTTTTGGTAAGATCCATGCGATGCAAATGAAATGTGAAAATGCACAAATTCCATACATAAATCTATTCATAGAAGTATTAGAAGTGCCTATGTTCTTCAATCTCCATATGTCTTATTATTCCATCGTCTATTCATGGGTCTCAGAAAATATGTAAAATGATTTTATGATATTAATCAGAGATATAATGGTCTTATGACGTATCGATATATTTTGTTATCGTATTTCATATGCATTTCATGCATTTATACATGTACATTGACCCATAACTCAGACGGCGTTATATACGCGTATATATATATATATATATATATATATATATGGGAAAGGTTATGGCGTTATATACACACCACCACCTGATCAGCTGGTATATGATAATGATTTTGCCCACAGTGGCCGATATGATATGATGGGATGCCCTCAGAGGCTGATGATGTTATGAAACATGTACCTATGCACGACATGACATTCATACGCATACACATGACACTAAAAGTAATTTATGATTAACAAAGTTATTCAGACTTACAGGTTGAGTCATGTACTCTATATTTCTTCCATTTCTCTTATGTATTTATTTATGTGCCTTACATACTCGGTACATTATTCGTACTGACATCCCTTTTGCCTGGGACGCTGTGTTTCATGCCCGCAGGTCTCGATAGACAGATTGAGAGCCCTCCAAGTAGGCTATCAGCTCAGTGGAAGATGTTGGTGCGCTCAATTTGCTTCGGAGTTGCTTGTTTGGCTAGTATGATTTAGACGTGTATTGTTTGGTATGACGGGACTCTATCCCGACCCTTATGACATTTATGTATTCTTAGAGGCTTGTAGACATATGTCGTATATGTGAAACATTGTACGGCCTGGTCGGCCTATGTTTTGAGTTTATAAATAATTATGTTGGCCTATTAGGCCCGTATGGCACATGTATTTGATGATGTAATGAGGAAGATATGTTACGTTGGTACTCGGTTGAGTAAGGTACCGGGTACCCGTCACGGCCCATCGGTTTGGGTCGTGACAAAAGTGGTATCAGAGCAGTTTTGTCCTTGGGAGTCTGCAAGCCGTGTCTAGTAGAGTCTTGTTTATGGGTGTGTCATGAACCACAATTATAAGCAGGAGGCTACAAGGCATTTAGGATTATTACTCTTTCTTCTTACTCTAGATCGTGTGATAGAGCTCATTTATAAGAATCCAAGTTCCAAAATTTTATTTTATTTGTAATAAAATGATGCCTGCATCCGGAAAGAAGGTTGGAAAGAGAGATACATGTGGAGGAGCTGAGTCAGAGGAATTGGATTTTCGTATGATGCCTACGATAAGTAAATATGAGGACTTTAGCAGATCATGGGTGTACTGAAAGGTGTAAGCTTCCTGATAAGAAGCCTTAGGGCAAGAATGTCTATCCATATTTATGGTGAAAAATAATGAGATATTAAGAAGGTAAATACAAGTTTCAAAAAGTAGAAGAAGTAAGATGAAGAAGGGTACGAGGCACCCAGTTATTAAAGGTTAACAGCGTTTATAATTGAGACAGAGGAATATAAGATTTTTGAGCTATATTCAATAGTAACAGAGGTATATACAATTGTTCGCACCCATTCCATATATGCCCTATGGGAATTAACAGAAGCAGTATAAGAAGATATGATGGATGAATTGTTTGCGTCAGTTAACATTTCCGAAGGATATTGCAAATATGCTAATAGATCTCTTCATGAGACACCCAGATGGTGCACTCTGAAATAGTGCAGCCAGATATGAGTACTACAAAGACATGCATTATAAGCCTTGAAGGGATAAATATTACCTTAGTGTGGCTCCCGCCTCCAGTAAAGAAAGAATGTAAGGCAACTGAAAGAGCCAAGGGATGGAGCAAGGGGAGCCAAAGGCAAAAGAATATTTTGTTCGAGTTTTTAGAATAAATCAGTAGACATAGATAATTAGCAGGAGATAAGAAGAGAGTTAATGAAGCATTATGAGTAAGATATGATACACGAATGATAACGGTAGGTCCAAAAAAAATGATGACAGTATTATAGAATTTACAGTCAAGTGAAGGGAAAGACAAAAGATAACAGGCCTGGAGACAATAAAAGAATATAGGCTATAAAGTCATATCCTCATTTCGAGAAATAAGTTCTCAACTCTAACGTGATTAACAGAAGGAAGAATTAGACACTAGATTAATAGAAATTAATATGGACTGGTGAACAAGATAAACTAAATATGAATTAAGGACTGAGTGATTTGATAATAGTCAGCATCATGAGAATTCCAGATCGCGTTCCGAAAATAATAGGACGGACAACAGAAGAAGATTCATGAGAAATTCAGAGATTGGTCATTCAGGAAGATGCTTCCCTAAAGCAAGCAATGTTAGCAAAGTTAAGATTAAGGGACTGTATGTACCAGTTACATTAAGTGTCACCCTCGCGAGTAAGGGAATTTGTCATCCTTGGTTTAGAAGGATTTCCGCAAGGCGACTAAGGATCATTAATATTGAGAAACGACGCCAAAGATAAAAAGGTAAAACATCTATAGGTAGATCCTTGTGGCTTCAGCTCTTAGTACACCCCTAAAGGGGGAATATGGAGTAATGTGGCATTAAGTCAGAATTAAGTGGTTCTAGTGACTATGGAATGATAAAGGAAGAATGTGATAAATGAAAGAGGAATGAGATGACACTTATCCAAATCATACAGATACGCTACGATTCAAGAATATTGTGCAAGCACAACGTCAAGGAGAGGAAGTAAAGGTTCCTGCCTGAGCTGTTATTAATAAATAATGAGCCAGTGCGAGACGTAAGTTAAGACAAAGGAAATAACCCAAGAAAGATTACGAGGAATATTGGTATGAGAATGGGCCAACGAGTAGTTAGTAATTGGTTAAGAAGGTCCCAGTTATGGCTAAATAGGAAGTTATAGACGAGTCATCAGATCGTGTAAGATAAACATAGTATAACCCAACATGGAGAATTCAGCCTCGAAGAATATTATTATAATACTTGAGACATATTCAAACAAGAGTCAGAGTAGTTAAAGGTACCGTATGAGTGTTACAGGGATAAAAGAAAGTGCCACTGGGAAGGCACTCAAAATATCAGTTCAGAAGCAACCATACAAGCACAAGGGCATGGAAGTAAGCAACTACGGATGATTATAGGCAAGTAAAGACATCAAAAAGGTCTATAATAAGCTCACAACTTTACAAGAGTCAAGGGTTCTCCCTAGTTACTACAACGAAAGACTAGATGAGGAGATAAGAAAGAAGGCTTCAACCTAAGCACAACGACCTAAAGATAAAATGGTCGTGTAACAACAATCGCGCAACAATATTGTAAGCGTTCCAAAGAAAAGTGGCACCTACCGTGGCTAATGATCGGGAAGTAAAAAAATTAAAAGTAATATTCGAGATCATATGAGTTGTATGAAAACCATGGCAAGTGTGAGCACTAAGATAAGATAAGTATGAACGCAACAAGGGGGCAGAAAGACCAGGAAAAGTAATAGCTTACATTGAAAGAAAGCTAAGATGAAACAAAAGAATTATTCGATCAATGATCCAGAGATAGTACGTTATGGATACACTTAATATTTTGGAACATTACCAAGGCATCATATTTGTTGACAATCATACAACCATAGAAGACTCTGGTATAAGTTAGAAGAAAGAATTAATCCCAGGGCATAGATAAATGATTGAATTGTTAGAAGATCGTATCATGGATATTCCATAACGCCCATGAAAGGATAAGGTAATAACTGATACCGTGAGCCATCGATCAAAAGATAGCGTAAGCCTACGTGAAGGTTGATCAGAAGGAAGAGGAAACTAAAGGATTACATCACCCAAGTAAATCAGGAGTCTGATTATTGGACCTAGAAAAATTATAGAAGTTGTGCTTGAGAACATGACAGAATCACTCTTAATAGCAGATGTTCAAGAGAAACAACACAACCACCATAATATATAATGACTCTACAAGGAAGCCAGTTAGAAGAAGTACCAGCCTTATAAGAAGTCAGTACGAAGCTCCCACTGAATTGTGTATGTACCAGAGGTGCGAGTGTTACAATAGTGCTTCAAGTTATGGACGTGAATTACACCTAGGTGGAAGGGAGGTTATGAAAGAAATAAAAGATATGATACGAGATTTTAAGTAAGTAAGGTATCTCTAAGTCTCTCTAGGTCATGGACTTGCGACTGGAGACGACAGAAGAGAGACCCAGCTTCGATCACTTTCATGGCCAATTTGGTCGGTGGCCAGCCACCCACTGTGGCTAGGCTGTCTCCCCATAACGTACCCCATCCCACAACATATCGCAACCCATGGATTATTCCAAAGCTTTAAAACCTACGATGATCAACACGAACATGTCTGCTGTCGAGCCAATTCCAGTGAGACGAGCCTCGTTCCTTCAAGGGCAATCCATAGTGAAGTTCATGGAGTCAGACGTTGAACGTATGAACATCCTTGAAGGTTTGAAGTTTGCTGTTGTATGCAAATTTTCGTATGGATGGCCAGAAATCCAAGAATTACGTAGAATTCTACCCATGCAATGTGGAATTAAGGGTGAGTGTAACATTGGGTTCCTTAGAGATAGGCATGTATTGGTTAGACTGACTTCGTGGCAAGACTACATAGATTTTATGTCAAAGTCAGTTTATTACGTTAAAGACAAGTTTGGGCATGAATATCAGTTGAGAACACTGTTATATGATACCAAGTTTAAGGCAGGCGAGGAGACTCCTAAGGTGATGGCCTGGATTTCCTTTCCAAATCTATTGCCAACCTTCTTTGTAAAAGAATGTTTATTCTCTCTAGCTTCAGAAATTGGCACCCCATTACACCTTGATTTGGCCATTGTTAACAAGATGCGACCTAGTTGTGCTCGTGTTAAGGTGCTAATGGATTTATTAGCTGATCATCCAAAAAAAGTTCGTGTGGATATTGAGAATGATGGTACTGGTGAGATAAGGACAGAGTGGATTACTATTAGATACGACTACTTACCTAAATACTGTAAGGAATGTAAACTCCAGGGTCATGATATGGTAGAGTGCTGGAGATTACATCCTGAACTTATGGAGAATAGGGTGGATGAACAGACTGGAGGTAAGGAACCAGTGTTGCAAGGAAATAATGTAAGAGGTAATCCAAATGCTCCTGTTATGATTTTATCAAGTGGTAAAGTTGTTGGGAATGTGGGTGCTCAATGGAAAGAAGTTAAGGACAATAGAGGTAAAGGAAAGGAGAAACAAGCAGAGTGTGTTACTAAAACTGGACAAGAAATTGTTCCAATTCATAAAGAAAATGTTATGGTACCACAACAAGTTCAAACTACAAATCAGTTTGCAATATTGGAGGTGGAAAGTGATGAAGTACAGGATCAAAATTAACTAGTCGTGGTTGATGGGAATACAGACCAAGCATCAGTGCAAAATGTTGTGGCCATATCAAAGTTAAACTATGCAGCACCAGCTTATAAACCAAAATCACCTAGGATGGATAAGTCAAAGAAAAAGTATTATACAATGCTTAACACAACTGGGAAGGGTATATGTCTAGTTGTTCCTAATGCCAGCTCAATTACTCCTAATAGGAATACTACCAATCAGGAAGAAAATAGACAAAAGGAGAACACAGGGGGAGATAACAAACCAAAGGAGACTACTGCACAATGGGTTCAAAGAGCTTTCAATGATAATATGGTGGTTATCAATACATCATGCCAAGATGTCCCAACTCAAGACACTAGAGTTNAAAGAGAATACACATGCCAAAGGAATCAAAAATAGTATAACTGGACTGTCCATAAGTTCAGTATTCTTTATTTGGTATTCCCTAAGGATAACTCGAAACAAATGTGCAAGGTCCAAAACTGGGATGGTTATAAGGCTAACTATGGAGACAGTGAAGCAAGCAGCTGATAGCCACAAAAGGGATCGAATTCAAACAGTTGATATGCAATGCAGATTAACATACTGGATTTTACTTGAAGCAATGATTATGAACTACACATGGATCGAGCAGCACAGTACGAGTGATTATCAAGGCAACAAAGTTTACACATTATCTTGGATAGTTCTTATACAAATTTTAGACAGTAGTGTTCATAGTATTAGTATTTTAGTGTGTAATATCAAGTTTGGGATGTTCAAGCCCAAAGTTGATAATAGGATTTATGTAATAGGCATAAATTATGGTTTTGCACCTTGCAAGATGACATGATACTTTGTTTTATTTTACTATATATAAATAAAAACTAGCCCTAGGCACTGCCTAGTGGATTGCTTTAAAAAAAAGTAAGTAAGGTAAAAGTGAACAACGTACGAAATACTGAAATGCAGAAAGTTGTGAATAGTCCATACTTCGGATAGAAGGTTATAAAAATGGGGATTCAATATCCAGGAATGATAGCGGCAGCGTTAGTGGCATATCTTCCAGTCTATGGTTTCTACGTATCGAAAGGTGTAGTTAAAAGAGTCTAGAAGAGTTAGAGATGATGTGACATCTTGCTTGATATTCCAGAATAACATAAGGAAATCTATGGTGCAAGCAAGTTGAAGAAAGGTTGCAAGTAGTATAAATGGATATGTGTAGGTTTCAAGATAAAGTATGGTAGAGCGACAAGATTTTAGGAAGACAAGAGTAAGGATAAGAAAAGGCGATTGAGAAGGTGACGAGCATGGATAAGTCCTCAGGATTAAGCCCATGAAAACAAGAAGAGCTGATGGTTTCTCTAAGTTATGGAAAAGATCAGTATAGCCTGAATGAACTCAAAGGATTCTAAGACTACTAGCATTTAGAAATGATGGAATTATGCCCTGGTAGTACAATGAGGGTGTAATTGTGATGGATAAAGGATGACGTTTAGGTCTTCAAGTGAGTAATGATTTGAAGAGGATTTCATGGATTGTACGAAATTAAAATAACCACATAAGTGAATCACATTGGGATGCTATAAAATACGGTAATTGAAGTATAGTATCACCCCTAAGTGGATCAGGAAAATCACTTCAAATATTCCTCGATGGAACGTAAGCCCTAGTGGCAAGGTATGACGTAAGAAGTTTCAAGTTATCAGTGGTATATTGTAGATTAATATTGAGGAAAATCAATGATGGATGGACAAAAGTCACAAAGTATGAGATGATATTAGGTCGCCGTTCTTAAGACGAATGGTAATAAAGGAGCATTGAAGGACTGAGATTTATACCTAAAGATAGGCAACAAAAGTAACGGGGAGCTTGGTAAGCGTACCTCAGTAAAGGTAGGTTGAAGCAAAAATTATAGTATAGTATAACCCACGTAAATGCAGTAAAGTCATGTGAATGGGTAACCAGATCTATGAAATAAGATATGACCATATTCGCAAGTTCTACAAAGTATCGAGCAAAGGACTTCAGTATACTTATAGAGGCCTAGAGAGGTATCCTATTAAGCCTTGTATATACAAAGTAAGGCCTAGAGACTGACTAAAAGATAAAAGGAAAAAGGAAAGATGAATTGCATAAGTGCACCTATAAAGCTAGGGTCATACAGGCTACATGACAAGAGGTAACAAAAGTTGCAAGATAAGGAAGATTTCGACCACAGGTCATGATATGAGCAAAAAGACTAAAGGGGGGAATACCCTAGACTTTGGATTTATTCACAGAGAAACTACTTAAATGGCAAGAAGAGTATTAAGGTATTCACAAGAGCTATAAGTTACGAAAATGATAAGAGCATCAGTCAACATTCGAGGACGAATGTTCCAAAGGGGAAATGATGTTACGCCCCGCAATATTACATCGATATTACGTTCGGCAGTATTACATTACGGTGATGTTACGCTTCACAGTAATAAGTTACGACGATATTGCACCCTGTAGTAATGTACGTTGAATTTGTCGTAAGGTAATTCACATCAGTCCAAGAAAAAGATTATTTGGGGATTATAAGGATTATAAGTGATGAGTAAATTCGTGAAGGTAAGAGGGTAAGTAATATTGAAGAAAACAAATTTTGTTGAAGTTTGGCATGTTGGGGTAAAATACCGCCCGAGCTAAAATACCCAATATTTATAGACTAGAGCCATACAAGGCACTACATGACAATGATAGTAAGGTGTATAAGGTATGTGAAAAGTGAGTAATATTTTAAGTAATTTGTGGTAATTTTTAAATTATACGGGTAATAGATTAATTACCGGATAACGAAATATTATCCGATTAACTAATAAGTGGATGAATTTAAATCCCTCCCCAACAAAACGTGGAAGAAGGCCACTATTTGAGAAATTGACTCATATTAATTTATGGGTAGGTGTCATTATTATCCTTTTCACTTATCAGAAAAGCCAATGTCTTGGCACATATTCCTGAATATCAAGTGGTGCTCCCATTAAGCCCTTCTGTATATACTAAATTCAATATCCTATTTTGTTTGAGAATTGTAAAATGAAAGCATGTTTCTCTTAAAGATGAAGATAATAGCCGAGTTTTCTAATTGCATAAGTGAAATTTTACCATAGAAATTGTGGACAGGAAGGGCATAGGAGAAACTATTGTCCCGAAATTCGTGACAACACTTCATACTGTATTAGCAACGTAGGTTCTTGGTTTAGCAGAGGAGTTCGTGCAAAATTATACTGTATAATCGCAACGGAATTTTGCGGTTCTAAATGAGTACGGTGCAATCTATTCCAAGAATATTATACAAAGTTTTCCCTATTCCAGGTATGTTAAGGCTATCCCTTCTTTCTTTTGGCATGATCCATGCGATGCAAATGACACGTGCAAATGCACAAATTCCATACATGACTCTATTCACAGAAGTATTAGAAGTACCTATGTTCTTGAATCTCCATATGTCTTATTATTCCATCGTCTATTCATGGGTCTCAGAAAATACGTAAAATGATTTTATGATATTAATCAGATGTATAATGGTCTTATGACGTACCGAGATATTTTGTTATCGTATTTCATATGCATTTCATGCATTTATACATGTACATTGACCATGACTCAGACAGCGTTATATACTATATATATGTATATGGGATATGGGAAAAGGTTACGGCGTTATATATGCACCACCACCTGATCAGCTGGTATATGATGATGATGTTGCCCACAGTGGCTGAAATATGATTTAAACGGCGTTATATACGCTATATGTATGTATTCAAATGGAGTTATATACGCATATATATATATATATATATGTATGTATTCAAACAGCGTTATATATATGTATGTATATATATGTATATGGGATATGGGAAAGGTTATGGCGTTATATACGCACCACCACCTGATCAACTGGTATACGATGATGATTTTGACCACAATGGCCGACATGATATGATGGGATGCCCTCAGAGGCTGATGATGTTATGAAACATGTACCTATGCACGACATGACATTCATACGCATGACGCTAAAAGTAATTTATGATTTACAAAGTTATTCAAACTTACAGGTTGAGTCATGTACTCTATATTTCTTCCATGTATCTTATGTATTTATTTATGTGCCTTACATACTCGGTACATTATTTTTACTAACGTCCCTTTTGCCTAGGGACGCTGTGTTTCATGCCCGCAGGTCCCGATAGACAGGTCGAGAGCCCTCCAAGTAGGCTATCAGCTCAGCGGAAGATGTTGGTGCGCTCCATTTGCTTCGAAGTTGCTTGTTTGATTAGTATGAGTTTGACGTATATTGTTTGGTATGACGGGACTCTATCCCAAACCTTATGACATTTATGTATTCTTAAACGCTTGTAGACATATGTCGTATACGTGAAAGATTGTACGGCCTTGTCAGACTATGTTTTGAGTTTATAAATAATTATGTTGGCCTATTAGGAAGATACGTTACGTTGGTACTCGGTAGAGTAAGGTACCGGGTACCCTTCACGGCCTATCGGTTTGGGTCGTGACAGATATGCATGTTATAGTATAATTAAGGGTAGAAACCATGCCTCTAGGTTTATTTTCTCTATGCACAATAGCAGTCATGTTTAGGTATGCCATGACATTCCTTAGATATCATGCCACTTAGGATTTATGTGTATTCAACATCTCCACGCTTAGAAATCTTGCCTATAGGATAAACAATTACAATAAAATAAGTTGTTATTGCCTAATTCTGCCCATGTTCTGAAATTTCATTAGAAGTACTGTCTTAGGACAAATAAGCTGTAATCATGTCTCATCATGCTATACACATAGAGATCCTGTTTTAGGTAAACAACGATTAAAATCCGCCACCTATGTTATTCCTGAAATTGTGCATAATGCTATGGTTTTCTATGTGCATTTAGAAATCCTGTTTAAGTTATTATGCATCATGCTGCATTAGATATCATGCTATAGGATCGTATCTACTTAACTGCATTTAGTCTAAACACAGAACAGTCCCCTGTTCTCAGCAACTGGTAATTAGTCTTTGAACATCTTCACACCTAGAATCGCATGTTATTAGCTATAATAACCTAGACTCATTAACAAATCTGAATAACTATTGCATGTTATCCAACACTTAGGCACGCCTTAGGTAATTAACTTAAAAAGATAAAATCAGAATTGTCTTTATGATCATGTTTAACTATCAGCATGCTTAAAACCAGTAGGCAAGCCTGATTAAGACTTCTTCTCTGAGTTATGCAATAATCTGTCTATCACCTAGATACCATTTTTTAGGATTTTGAATTAATATAGACCTTAATTGTGTATGAGATATGCTGCTTATGTGTACTGTGTGTGGAGGAATACTTGAGCTTTTATCTGTTTTCTATATTTTCCTTTATCTGCAATCCTACTTGTTTTGTTATCTGTCGCCTTAGAAATTTACCTTTAAAACCTGAGGGTCTGCCTAGTACCTCCTTTTAGGATAGAAGTCCTAATTTTCTCCGGGATTGATAGGAAGGGACGGGTAACAACATGCAATAGAGGTCGAGACCAACACTCGTTTTAATAACCTTACGGGGTGGGAAGGGTAGAATATGGATATGATGACAGGTGCGCTAATACCACGTGTAGCCCCTCTTCGAGGAGTGATTACCGGGTATTGCATTGATGTGATCCATATTATTATAAACCTAGGACATCTTTTATATGCTTAGCTCATAATCCTTTTCGAAAGCTAATCGTTTTTACTGTTTCTTTAAAACATCTGCATGCTTAAGACTTAAATCCCCTCTTATTTGAGCCCTTACTTGTTATTTGCTAGTTGTATAAATTCACGAAATAATTTTGCCGGGAACCACACTTGTTGGATCCTGAGGGGTGCCTAATACCTTCCCCTTAGGATAATTTCAAGCCCTTACCAAAATCTCATGTTAGCAACGTAGTTGTAATTGAACCCCTTAGGTGCCCTAACACACCGTTAAAATCGTTAGGTGGCGACTCTTCAAAATATGAAAGCCCCTTTCCCAAAAGGAAAGAGTTGTCCCAACCAATGTCATAAACCCGATATTCCGCGAGGGAAAAAGGGGGCCCGACAGCATGGCGACGCTGCTGGGGATATCCAGGCTTTTACCATTTCAAATTGTTTCGTGAATTTGTGCCTTTATTTTTAAATACTTGCACCCTTTCCTATTCCCTTTACATGCAATCAATTGTTTACTTCGGGTATTTACTTTTCTTCAAAAACAAAACTGACATGTCTTTTTGTTTCCTTTTGTAATTGCTTTAAATCATTACTACCGTTTTTACCGCTTTCTTTAACGTGCAAACACGTGACAACTTGTTTTAGTACTTATTGCATAAATCATGCTCAACATTCATACTCCACTAGTGCCAAACAAAATACTATAGCAACGCTTGATGAGTGGTTGTGCCCTTCCCATATTATCACCCACTAAATTTGGAAAGGCTTATTTGCGGTAAAACTAGTCGATCAGCGGTGCGGTCGACGGTTTCGTGTCTTTCCCCCCTTGAGTTGTCCGCTCAAGGGTGCCAGTCTAAAACCCCATAGAAACCTTACTCTGTTGCACTATTGCATGCATTATGGTCAAACCTAGTCGAGCTAAAGTGTCATCCGCACGATAGCTTTTAAGATAGCCTTATCCAAAAGTCCACCGGGTTTCCCTAAACCCAAACAGACGCCCTCACGTTCTGTGCATTTATTTGGAGAACTAAATGCTTCCTGCTAATTATTGACGAATAAATAGTTGAGTCCGGTGGGGGTACGGGCCTAACTTTATTTGCTTTGCAGAAAAAGAAAAAAAAAGGCACGAAGTCCCCAGATTCGGCATGGTCTCCAACATCCACCCAAAACTGTTGAGTTGGTGGGAGGATCTGCACTCTAGCGACAAAGCTATCATCAGGAAACACTTGGATAACCTACCGTCTCTCCTAGAAATCCAGCCTAACAAAATGATAATAAAGGCTGCTACCCTGTTCTGGGATCGTGAAAGGTCCGTGTTCCGCTTTGGGAACATCGAAATGACTCCTTTAATAGAAGAGATAGGAGGGCTGGCTAACCTAGTATGGGAAACTCCGGGGTTGTTGATGCCTGAGAACCGCACAAGCAAAAGTTTCCTCAAAATGATGGGTCTGAAAAATGACGCGGAATTGGTATGTTTAGAGGATTCGTACATTCCTTTTGACTACTTGTACGAAAGGTATGGCTACAGCAAATCATACCGTACCTACCATGACGAATTTGTTATCACCTCTCTGGGACACGTCCATCGCTGAGTGTTCGTGTTTATGGTTTGATTTTTGGGTTTGATCGTGTTCCCGATGAAGAAGGAAAGGATCCATACCAGGCTAGCCATGGTAACTAAGACCATAATGGAAGCGGTAAATGGGCAAGCTTTTAGCATTGTGCCCATGATCGTTGCAGACATATATCGGGCCTTAGAAAGGTGTCAACAAGGAGCAAAGCATTTCGAAGGTTGCAATTTATTACTTCAACTCTGGCTCATGGAACATCTGCAAAAAGGCGAATATCGACAGTACATTCACCGCAGAATGTGGGATGACCACATTGCTTTACATCACCCAAAGAGAATGAATTATATCCCTAACATGTTCGCTCAACCTGAAAATGCTGAGGGGTGGGTTGAGCTTTTTGATAACTTGACTGAAGAACAGGTTCAATGGATGTTTGAATGGTTTCCAACAGATGAGTTCATCATTCGATCCCGAGACGCATCATTTCTGATACTGGTTGGTCTAAGGGAGACATACCCTTACGTCCCTCTTCGAGTTCTGAGGCAAGCAGGAAGGAAGCAAGTATCCCTAGGGTCGAGAAGATGAGCCATCTTCGAGCTGAATTTCAAAATAATGACAGTCCTTACAACTGCCAAGCTCAGCACCTGTGGCATTGCAAGGTTATACTTGAGAAAGACACCATCGAGCAAGACAGGTATCATGTCGGTTGTTCCCCCTTCTATCTTGGTTGGTTAGAAGAGGATCTGGGTGGTTAGAGCAAGTCGGGGTATGTCCGAGGTCACAGGGTTATAGATGAAAGGGCCGAGGCACAAGTCAATTACAACCAACTGCGCAAAAGGACCCGGGAAAGTGAGGATGACCACTAGAAGATACATGAGTCCAACAAATAACTGATCGAGGAATGGAAGTACATGACTATCAGCGCCAACAAGAAGCTGGGGTACTTGGAACGAGGTATAATCTAGATGGAAGAAAAGTTCATCAAAAGAGTTGAAGATTGTCAAAGGCTGAGGGAGCTACAGGAGGATACCTAGCCAGAACCTACCTGCTGCTGGGACTTCGCGAGCTGGGAAAACTGTACAAGGAAAGCAAGAATGTTGAGTCTGGGGAAGGTCCTTCTGGGACCAAGTAGATAGGAATGTCTTTATTTTCCTATCAATGTAATAAGGCCAACGGCCATTAGTGACTTTTATTTTCCGTCTATCGTTTTGGGATTTGTCTATTTTTCTTATCAATAAAATGAGGCATTTAGCATTTTAAGTTCTCCAAATCAATTTGTCGCTAGGCCTACCTCGGGCACAAAGAGGTTCCCAACTTAGGGCGCGCTTTACATTTCCGCATTATGTGTTTAAATACCACAATACTCTTTTCATGATCCTCACTGACTTGGTTATCTTTTGTTTTTATTTTTTCTTGCTCCCCTCCCCAAAGGTTAGCTCGTCCATTCTGGCATCATCAGCCTATCGCACTAGATCCAAGGGCCCTCCACCTACTCCTTCTCCTCCTAGTCCTCCTAAGGGCAAAGACAAAGGCAAAAGTAAGATGGAAGAGTCCAGCGGCACTAGAAAGGAGAATATGATTGAAAGAGTAGAGGCCTTTGATGGTCGAGGTATTCAGGTCCTGCATGAGAACATGTCACCACTTGAACAGAAATTGCTGAACGAGTAGAGGTCTTTGATGGCCGAGGTATTCAGGTCCTTCATGAGAACATGTCACCACTTTAACAGAAATTGCTGAAGTTTCAGGAAGAACTCAATCAAGTCCGGAATCTGGCCAATTTGTCATTTTCCCTCAACATCCCTGACGTCAACCTTCCAAATTCTCAAAACCCCGCACCTCCACAAAATATCCCAAGACAGCAAAATCATCCCGCACTTCACCATCACGCCACTCCCCCAAAGAACCAAACTCTCCCGACGCAGTGAAATGCTTGCCACACCTCAAATAATACTCCACTACTCATCCCTGAACCTCAAAACCCCACAAAAGACCATTTCCACGCCTATAAAAATCCCATCTATGTGGAAACCATGACCCACTCCACTCCGCCTAACCCACAGGCATCCGAGTCTGACGAAAAGGATTTACTTATCAGGAACCTGGCCGAAGAGCTTAGGAAACTGACCAACCGAGTCTAGGGTGTTGAAGGAACCAAGGAGATTGAAGGGTTGAATTATGTGGACCTTTGTATACAACCTGATATCGAACTGCCTGAGGGGTACAAACCTCCAAAGTTTGAAATGTTTGATGGTACTGGTGATCCGAGAGTCCATCTGAGGACCTATTGCGACAAATTGGTTGGTGTGGGAAAGGATGAAAGAATCCGCATGAAGCTGTTCATGAGGAGTTTGAAGAGAGACGCACTGTCTTGGTACATCAGCCAAGACTCCAAGAAATGGTCAAACTGGGTAAGCATGGCGTCTGATTTTATGGACAAGTTTAGATTCAACACAGAGAACGCACCAGATATGTTCTACATTCAAAATTTGAAGAAGAAACCTACAGAAACCTTTCGCGAGTATGGTACTCATTGGAGGTCCAAAGCCGCTAAAGTCAGACCTGATCTAGAGGAAGAACAAATGAACAAGTTCTTTGTCCGGGCTCAGAAACCACAATATTATGAACGGTTAATGATGGTTGAAGGCCACAAGTTCTCTGACATAATCAAAATGGGTAAGCGGATTGAAGAAGGTATTAAAAGCAGTATGGTTACAAATTTTGANGACATCATCAAATTGGGTGAGCGGATTGAAGAAGGTATTAAAAGCGGTATGGTTACAAATTTTGAAGCCTTGCAAGCCACTAACAAGGCTTTGCAGTCCGGTGGTGTGTCTAAGAAGAGAGACGTGGGAGCCGTAATGGTTGCACAAAGACCCAAGTCCCCACTCAAATACCAAACCTATCCAACACCTCCACTCACATACCATCCAACCCCGAATTACCAAGCCTCCTCACCAAATTACCAAGCTCCACCACCTTTCTACCAAGCTTCACCGCCCACATATAAACCTGCTTCACCCAAATATTCACAACCCGCTCATGTCTACCACACTTATAATTCCCAGCCATCCATTACCAATCACCCCCTGCACGCCAAAACTTCCCTAGACCTCGTCCCAATTTTGATCGTCACCCTCAAAAACAATACACCGCCATAGCCAAGCCCATTGACCAGCTGTATGAGAAGCTCAAACCCGTTGGTTATGTCACACAAATCCCTGCTGCCACCCCTAAGAACCCTTCTCAGTGGGTTAACCCAAGCAAATCATGTGCATAAAATTCCAGCATGAAAGGACACACCATCGAAGAATGCCGCTCTCTGAAGTACAAAATACATGCTCTCATTGACAACAAGATTATTGTGAAACAAATACCCCACTCCAAACGTCCGTGACAATCCTCTGCCAGACCATAAGGGTAGAATTATCCATATGATTTAAATAGAAGATGATTGGGATCCCGAGAGATCAATCGGGTTGATCGCAGAAGGCGATGACCCAAAGAAACCCGCAGTCACTCTCAAACCGATCATAGTCCAGATTCAACCATCTGAGGACACTGAGTTGAATATGTCTATACCGTTTGGGTTTGAAGTATCACCACCTGCAAAGTCACCAGTGCCAATTGAAGTTGAGTTTGTATCTCCAGCAAATGCACCGGCATCATTCGAGGTCATAGTCTTGCCACCCCGAACACATATTCCGTTTGAAGTAAGGATGGCTGCACCAATTCCGGTGGCAATGTCAACCACGCCACCTTTCTATTAAAATGTTATCCCTTGGGACTACACAGCAGAGGCGAGAAGGAAAGGCAAGTTCAGGTCTGAGGAAGCAGTTGCGGCACAGGGTATGACAAGAACTGGTAGGGTGTACTCACCTGAGCATCTGGCCGAGTCAAGCAAGCAGGCTGCCAACCGGCCTCCCTTGTTGAAACAAGTCCCGATGACCTTTGGAGAAAGTTATAGGCTAAGGAGTATTCAGTCATCGACCAGCTAAACGAGACACCGGCACAGATATCCATCCTCTCTTTGCTGCAGAATTCTGAAACATACAGAAATGCTTTTTTGAAAGTGTTGAGTGAAGCATATGTACCAAACAACATCACTAGCGGGGAAATGGCCAATATGGTAGCTAGGTACTGGAGAGTCATAAAATAACTTTTCATGAGGATGAGCTACCACCTAAAGGATTAGGGCACAATAAAGCACTGCACATCACCATGCAATGCGAAGATCATTTCATCACAAGGATCTTGATCGATGGAGGTTCCAGTCTTAACATTTGTCCGTTGATAAAACTCAATAAATTGGGTAAAGGGATACATGAGATAAGGGATGGAGCGATTAATGTGAAAGCCTTCGATGGTTCTCAGAGGTCCACCATAGGGGAGATCAGTCTATGTCTGCGGATAGGACCAACTTGGTTCGAAGTAGATTTTCAGGTGATAGATGTTCCAGCATCCTACAACCTGTTGTTGGGATGACCCTGGATTCATGTTGCTGGGGCCGTAGCATCAACGCTACATCAGGCGGTAAAATTCGAGTGGAACCACTAAGAGGTGATTATTCATGGTGATGGTAGCAACCCCATTTATAGTCATCAAACTATTTTGGAGATTGACGGAAAAAGGAAGATAGGTGGAGAAACTTAACACCACATTGAACGGGTCAATGCTATCGACAAGGACAAGTGGTGGGATAGCAAGATTGAGAGCATCCTGAACTAGAGAGGATATGAGCCAGGAAAAGGGCTCAGTAAGAACTTCCAAGGGATCACGAAGCCCATAAAGCTCAAGGAACATGGCACCACTTTTGGTCTGGTGTATGAGTACACTTGGCAGGAATTCAATGACAGGTCGCCACCTTGGCGCGGTCCCTATTACCCTTTGGAGCAGCCGATACCTCATCTTGAGTAGACTTTCAAGCAGGACGACATTATTTATGGTTCAGACGAAGAAGAAGCACTTGCAGCGATGATGAGTTTGTTCCTAAAGGAAGAAGATATGGATTGTTGTGTTGTTCTTGAGGGGGAGGGGGAGGAAGGCCCTTCCATACAGACTGTAATAAAGGGGATATATCTCAAGAACTGGTCTATCAAGACGACTAAAGTCCGACGAGCCTCGGGGTAGCAAGGGTAAAACAAGCATTATTTACTGTTTTATTTACTAAATGATTTTCCTTTTCCTGCATTTTTCAATTTCTGCAATCAAGATCTTCAATGTTCAAAACAGTTATTCAATCTATCAAAGCATCTTCTAAATTTCTATTATGAATCCAATATTTATTGCTATTGTTTCCTCTCATTACTTTATTTATACATCATTACTATTACTTGTCTTGATGAACCGATGACTGTGACATGCAATGAGACAACGCAGCAAATGGACATTGATTCAGATGATGACGACATACCTGACGAGATTGTCAAAGAAGTTGAGAACTTTGAGAACATACCTAAGTCCAACCAGGATGAGACCGAAGTTATCAACCTGGGGGATTCAGAAAATGTCAAGGAGACTCGCATCATCATTCATTTGTCACCATCAGAAAAGAAATAATACACAGAGTTTCTAAGAGAGTATGAGGACGTATTTGCATGGTCGTATGACGACATGACTGGTCTAAGTACGTCTATTGTGGCTCATAACCTGCCAACCAATCCAATGTGTCCACCAGTGAAACAAAAGCTCAAAAAGTTCAAACCCGACATAAGTTTGAAGATCAAAGAATAAGTTACCAAGAAAATCAACGCCAAAGTTCTCCGAGTAGTGGAGTACCCGACATGGTTAGCCAACATTGTACATGTGCCAAAGAAGGACGGGAAGGTTAGAGTCTGCATCGACTATCGGGATCTCAATCGGGCCAGTCCGAAAGATGACTTCCCTTGCCAAATATACACATTCTGATTGACAATTGCACCAAGCATGAATTGCATTCCTTCGTGGATTGCTTTGTTGGTTATCACAAGATTTGGATGGATGAGGAAGATACTGAGAAAACAGCGTTCATCACGCCGTGGGGAGTGTATTGTTACAAGATGATGCCATTCAGCCTAAAGAATGCAGGGGCCACCTACATGAGGGCCATGACCACCATATTCCATGACATGATTCATAAGGAGTTGCGAAAATAGATTGCGAAAATACAATCTGAAACTAAACCTCGCGAAGTGTGCATTCAGGGTTCCTGCTGGGAAGTTGCTGGGATTTATTGTAAGCTGCCTGGAAATAGAATTGGATCCGTCAAAAGTCAAAGCCATTCAAGAGCTACCACCACCAAGGAACAAGAAAGATGTGATGGGTTTCTTGGGGAGGCTTAATTAGATCAGCCGATTTATAGCACAATCTACCGTTATCTGTGAGCCAATCTTTAAGATGCTGAAGAAGGACGCTGCGACCGAGTGGACCGATGATTGTCAAAAGCCTTTCGACAGGATCAAGGAATATTTGTCAACACCGACAGTCCTAGTACCGCCCGAGCCAGGCAGACCTCTATTACTCTATCTTGCGGTGTTAGATGGAGCTTTCGGCTGCATTCTGGGGCGGCACGATGAAACAGGAAGGAAGGAACAAGCTATTTATTACCTCAGTAAAAAGTTCACTCCGTATGAGGTCCGGTATTCTCTATTAGCGCGTACCTGTTGTGCTCTAACTTGGGTCGCCCAAAAGCTGAAGCATTACTTCTGTGCCTACACAACATATCTCATATCAAGGATGGATCCATTAAAGTACATCTTTTAGAAGCCCATGCCCACTGGCAAGCTAGCCAAGTGGCAAATCTTGTTGAGCGAATTCGTCATTGTTTACATGACTCAGAAGGTAGTTAAAAGACAAGATCTGGCAGACCATCTTGCTGAGAATCCCGTAGACGGAGGATACGAACCCCTGAAAGCATATTTTCCTGATGAAGAGGTAGCATTCATAGGAGAAGACATTGCAGAGTCCTATGATGGTTGGAGGATGTTCTTCGACGAAGCAGCGAACTTCAAGGGAGTCGGTATTGGAGAAGTCCTAGTATCAGAGACCGGTCGGCATTATCCGATATCCGCAGGTTCCCTTGCACCAACAATATGGCCGAATATGAAGCCTGCATCTTGGGGCTCAATATGGCCATTGACATGAACGTCCAGGAACTGTTAGTGATCGGTGATTCAGACTTATTGGTACATCAGGTACAGGGAGAATGGGCAACAAATAATTCCAAGATATTACCTTATCTGCACTACGTACAGGAATTAAGAAAGAGGTTCACAAAGATAGAGTTCCAGCACGTCCCCAGAATCCAGAATGAGTTCGACGACGCATTAGCTACTTTGTCCTCAATGATCCAGCACCCGAACACGAATCTCGTTGACCCTATTCCCATAAAGATCCATAATCAGCCAGCTTACTGTGCCCATATCAAAGAAGAAGCAGACGGAAATCCTTGGTTTCATGACATCGATAAGTACTTGGCAAAAGGAGAATACCCCGAGCCTACAAATTCCACTCAGAAATGCACACTTCGGAGATTGTCCAACAATTTCTTCCACAGTGGAGGAATCCTGTATAGGAGGACTCCCAATTTGGGGTTATTAAGGTGTGTTGACGCAAAAGAAGCATCAAAACTGATGGAAGAAATTCATGCTGGGACCTGTGGCCCACATATGAACGATTTTGTTTTAGAAAAGAAAATACTCTGAGCTGGTTACTTTTGGATGACTATGGAAACAGACTGCATCCTATATATTCGGAAGTGCCACCACTGCCAGATACATGGGGATATGATAAAGGTGCCTCCAAGTGAGCTCAATGCAACCAGCTCACCATGGCCGTTCGCCGCTTGGGGTATGGACGTTATTGGACCAATCGAGCCTGCCGCTTCCAATGGCCACAGGTTCATTTTGGTCGCCATTGACTACTTCACTAAATGGGTCGAAGCAGCCTCCTACAAAGCAGTTACTAAGAAAGTCATGGCCGACTTTGTCCGCGACCGCATTGTTTGTCGGTTCGGAGTTCCAGAGTCAATCATCAATGGTTCTAATCTCAACGGTGACTTGATGAAAGCTATATGTGAAACTTTCAAGATCAAACACAATAATTCCACAACATAGAGACCTCAGATGAATGGAGCCATAGAGGCTGCTAACAAAAACATCAAGAAGATACTAAGGAAGATGATAGAAAGGCATAGGCAGTGGCATGAAAAGTTGACATTCGCTTTATTGGGATACCACACCACTGTTCGCATATCAACATGGGCAACTCCCTATATGCTAGTTTATGGTACAGAGGCTATAATTCCTGCCGAAGTGGAGATTCCATCTCTAAGAATTATACATGAAGTTGAGCTCAGCGATGCAGAGTGGGTAAGAAGCCGTTATGAGCAAATAGCCCTCATAGACGGGAAGAGAATGAATGCAGTATGTCATGGTCAACTATATCAGAACAGAATGGCCAGGGCCTTCAACAAGAAAGTCAAGCCAAGACGATTCACACCAGGGCAGCTGGTGTTAAATAAAATCTTTCTGCATCAAGATGAAGCCAAGGGGAAGTTCTCTCCCAACTGCCAAGGTCCGTACATGGTTCATAGAGTGCTGACAGGAGGAGCACTCATACTTGCAGAAATGGACAGAGAAGTTCGGTCGAAACGGATCAATTCAGATGCAGTCAAGCGCTACTATGTGTAATTGTTTATGTTTCCGCAAATGATGTAATTTGAACTATGCCTGACCTGATTCCTGTTTAAGAGGGGACATGTAGGCAGCCCTATAGGTTCGGTCACAATTCAATAAAACCTACTTTTCACCGCAATTGGAAACTGGGGCAGAATTTTGAGGAGGACCCTCAAAATTCCGAAGCAAGTTCAGCTAATCACCGCACGAGCAGCAGTCAGAGGTGTCCACCTAGCAAATTGGGGCAGAATTTTGAGGAGGACCCTCAAAATTCCGAAGCAAGTTCAGCTAATCACCGCACGAGCAGCAGTCAGAGGTGTCCACCTAGCAAATTGGGGCAGAATTTTGAGGAGGACCCTCAAAATTCCGCAGCAGGATAGGTTGCAATGTCTCAAGCCGTGTCATGTCATCAGTTCATCTAAAACTATTATATATTATACTTTTACTAAAATCATGCATATTTATTTTTTCTGAAACAGCTTTTTTAGCGAACTCTACCCCAATGACACAGACAGTATCATCATGATCGAGCAAACGAGCCAAGCAAGGCCAGCAGGAATGCGAACTAATTCCCCTTTACAAAACTCACGATCTTTCTTTGGATGCAGGAATAAAATTGCAAAAGACCCAAAACATATTATCCGCTCCAAGAGACAGACATCGTTCCTCAAACTAGTCATGCCAACACTTATTATCAGCACAAACAATGCTTCATTATCACAATACTTTACCGCAATTTAACACCAGCTAAGAATTTCTGTTGTCCTTCCTTGAATATTGCATAAGGCTACCTTTCTGCCTTCCGATACTAAACGTTGTCTCCATTTGCATTCGCATATTGCATAAGGCTACCTTTCTCCCTTCCGAGACTAAACTCTATCTCCATCTGCATTCGCATATTGCATAAGGCTACCTTTCTGCCTTCCGAGACTAAACGTTGTCTCCATCTACATCCGCATATTTCATAAGGCTACCTTTCTGCCTTCCGAGACTAAATGTTGTCTCCATCTGCATTCACATATTGCATAAGGCTACCTTCTGCCTTTCGATACTAAACGATGTCTCCATCTGCATTCGTATATTGCATAAGGCTACCTTTCTGCCTTTCGAGACTAGAGACTAAACGTTGTCTCCATCTGCATCTGCATATTGCATAAGGCTACCTTTATACCTTCCGAGACTAAACGTTGTCTCCATTTGCATCCGCATATTGCATAAGGCTACCTTTCTGCCTTCCGAGGCTAAACGCTGCCTCCCATTTACTTCTCAAAAGTGACCGATGCCCCTAGCATTATTTACTGTGCTTTCCTTTTGGGCTAAGCTCTGCCTCTTTAATTCGCAAGACTAAGCTCTGTCTTGTCAGCATCATACTATTGCATATTCATAGTTGAAATATCACAATTTATCCAAAGGCGTCATCGTTCGGAGGCACCATCTTCATGGCCCGAGAACACCATGTCATGGACTGAGGATCTCTTTTATCAGTTTGCATATCATTATTCAAAGGCGTCATTGTTCGGAGGCACCATCTTCATGGCTCGAGAACATCATTTCATGGCCTGCGAATCCTGCATCAAGAAATTCATGGCCCAGGACATCGTGGTCTAAAGACGTCATCCTTAACCGTCCAAAGATTGCATTCATAGTCCAACGGGAATTTGCATCATGTTTTAATTATGCACGATATGTTCTTATTACTTATTTGCAGGTAACCCGGCAAGAAACAACCATCATGGCAGGCGCGGTCCCGCCCCAATTCTCCTAACTACCCCGTAAACCGCTTGTTCGCCCAACCTTGCACTTTGCGTCCATCCTTATAAAACTTCATCGGTATACTTCGTCGGTAGCTCCTGAACTACATACGACCCGATTCCTATAAAATCAGGGATATGTAGGCAGCTCAAAAACCAGGGTACGGCCTAAATCTTTTCAAACTGCCTCGCTCGGTCAAATTGGCCATCATGTCTTTACGCGACAACTCTTCCATCCTTCCCGGGTAAAGAGGGACAGCTGTTGAACCCAATTTTTCCTCAAATTATTTTTAAAAAAATTTGCATATATACCTTCAAAATCAAGTTCCATAACAATTGGTATTTATCCATAATTTTCTCATATTTTTACAAATTTATTTCCAATTTATCCAGTATTTTTATGTCTAATAATTAATTGTAAATTGCATTACAAATGATTCCAAAGACATCTCTTGACTTAATATATTATTTTTGACCTTGGTAATATCAAATTATTTCACAATTAGCCAGATTGGCACTCTTTGGCTATAACTGCAATAACTTTGCAATTTCACAATTACGTGTTTACTTTGTATAACATATGCTAATTCTTAAATCAGTGCTACTCCTATTTCGAATCCCTAATTTCCTGTGATTGATTTCCTTTATTTGATTTCCAGTGATAATATTTACGATTATTAGTTATTTCTTCCTTTATTACTATCAATTGATTCTTACAGTAGTGCTTTAATGAACCTACCCTCAATTCCCTACTATGTGCTTACTATGTATGAATCTTTCCTTATTTGCTTCCTTTCCTTACTTGTAATCTTTTCCTACCGTTGGAGAGTTAACTCCCTTAATTAAGGATGTACCCATACTATTCTTAAACTGATTGATTCTGATTCCCTTAATTGATGTCTGACTTTAGTTTGCACCTTATTTATTCTATTTGCAAAGCTATATATACCCAGGCCTCTTATTTTCCAAACACACGATTTGATCTGTTCAAATTTCTCTCTCACACAATTAAAAAACTCTCTGCTCTCTCTTCTATGCTAGTTACTATTATTCTAAGTTAGTCGGCTGCAAGCCAAGGCTAACTACTGTGCATCTCCTACTTCATGTTTGTGTTACTTCTTTCTTCACTTCACTAGTATGTTCTAATTTAGATTTCAGTCCTCAAACCAACATTTTTCTATCACTGTTGTAATTCAGTTTGTTTCTAATTTGCTTTACTTATTATTCAACATGTATCTAGGATGTTGAACTCCCCTATGCATGTTAAGTTACGGTTTATTTGACCGGCATATTTCTGTATAATTAGCACCTGCTTCTTACGTGAATATCCATGCCTATGATTGGTACATTAGTTTAATCATGGTCTTAGTTGTTTTGGTGTTAATCTAACCTAGTACTTTACTGTACCCCTAATCCTCTGAACCCTTAGGAGCTTCTGATTATATGCCTATATGTGTGTCTTCCTGCTACATGTTTGCTCTCACATGCTCTGTATTTGTCCCTCAAATCCCATTACCCCTGTTTGTGATTGTTGGACTATCCTTGGTCCTTTGCGTGATGTTGAACTTTTATTCCAATCAAATTTCCCTCTTCAAAACTGTTTTCTTACTTACCCTTTCTCAAAACTGTTTTCTTACTTAAACCCTTTTTAAAAATAAAAAGCACTCTCACATATACTCTTAGAAGTATAGGTTCTTCCCCTTCTGTGTGAGCATTGCCTTGGGACCCTTGAGTTCCCTCTGAACTTTGACACACAGAGGCTGGCCATTCCACACTGCACTTACTCTATTTTGGCTATGAAATCTGGGTGTGAGCACTGCCCGGGAGCCCTTGAGGTCCTTAGGGAACTCTGACACACCCGGATTATGAGAAGGTTGTGAAATAATACATGGCATTGAGGACTTGGAGACTTGAGCCTATTCTGTAGGATCCCTATAGTTAACTTCTTATTTTCCTTCTATTTCAGTTGTGTAATTCATATTCAATGGCCTGTAATAATTATTTGTAAACAACTCTGGGGTCGGATAGTGAAAATGGATGGGTGATATGCATGATGTAGTATAATTAAGGGTAGAAACCATGCCTCTAGGTTTATTTTCTCTATGCGCAATAGTAGTCATGTTTAGGTACGCCATGCCATGCATTAGATATAATGTCAGTTAGGACTTATGTGTATTCAACATCTCCACGCTTAGAAATCCTGCCAATAGGATAAACATTTACAATAATATAAGCTGTTATTGCGTGATTCTAACCATGTTCTGAAATTTCACTAGAAGTACTGTCTTAGGAAAAATAAGCTGTAATCATGTCTCATCATGCTATACACATAGAGATCATGTTTTAGGTAAACAACAATTAAAATCCGCTACCTATGCTATTCCTGAAACTGTGCATAATGCTATGATTCTATGTGCATTTAGAAATCCTGTTTAAGTTATTATGCATCATGCTGCATTAGATATCATGCTATAGGATCGTATCTATTTAACTGCATTTAGTCTAAACACAGAACAGTCCCCTGTTCTCAGCAACTGGTAATTAGTCTTTGAACATCTTCACACCTAGAATCGCATATTATTAGCTATAATAACCTAGAGTCATTAAAAAATCTGAATAATTGTTGCATGTTATCCAACACTTAGGCAAGCCTTAGGTAATTAACTTAAAAAGATAAAATCAGAACTGTCTTTGTGATCATGTTTAACTATCAGCATGCTTAAAACTAGTAGGCAAGCCTGATTAAGACTTCCTCTCTGAGTTATGCAATAATTTGTTTATCACCTAGATACCATGTTTTAGGATTCTGAATTAATATGGACCTTAATTGTGTATGAGACATGCTGCTTATGTGTACTGTGTGTGGAGGAATATTTGAGCCTTTATTTGTTTTCTATGATCTCCTTTATCAGCAGTCCTACTTGTTTTGTTATATGTCGCCTTAGAAATTTACCTTTAAAACCTGAGGGTCTGCCTAGTATCTCCTTTTAGGATAGAAGTCCTAATTTTCTCTGGGATTGATAGGAAGGGACAGGTTACAACATGCAATAGAGGTTGATATCAACACTCGTTTTAATAACCTTACGGGGTGGGAAGGGTAGAATATAGATATGATGACGGGTGCGCTAATACCACGTGTAGCCCCTCTTCGAGGAGTGATTACCGGGTATTGCATTGATGTGATCCATATTATTATAAACCTAGGACATCTTTTATATGCTTAGCTCGTAATCCTTTTCGAAAGCTAATCGTCTTTACTGTTTCTTTAAAACATCTACATGCTTAAGACTTAAATCCCCTCTTATTTGAGCCCTTACTTGTTATTTGCTAGTTGTACAAATTCACAAAATCATTTGGCCGGGAACCACACTTGTGGATCCTGAGGGGTGCCTAATACCTTCCCCTTAGGATAATTTCAAGCCCTTACCCGAATCTCTGGTTATCAACGTAGTTGTAATTGAACCCCTTAGGTGCCCTAACGCACCGTTAAAATCGTTAGGTGGAGACTCTTCAAAATATGCAAACCCATTTTCCCAAAAGTAAAGAGTTGTCCCAACCAATGTCATAGGGGCGCGACAACCAGACACCAGTTGGACCAGCAAGAGGTCGAGACCGTGGTAAAGGTAGGGGACCAGGCCGCGCAGCAGCCGGGGTAGTACCAATTGATCCCCCTACTATTTGGGATCAGGTTCCCACCACGGATATTCCAGCTGGATAGGCTCAGGCACCGGCAGTGCCCATTATTATTTCGGGTCTTCAGGAGACCCTGGCTTAGATCTTGACCGTATGTACCAACATTGCTCAGGCGGTTGATGTATCTTCTACTGCCGCTACATCTCAGGCCGGGAGAGGCACTCAAACTCCAGCTACCCGGACACCTGAGCAGGTTGTACAGGGCCATAAGACACCGGGGGCAGTTCCAGCCTGGTCGGCTGTTCCAGTTCAGGACTTTGTGGTTCCAGCTATGCTAGAGGATGAGCAGCGCAGGCTGGAGAGGTTAAGTAGACTTCAGCCTTCGACATTTAGCGGCGGTGAGAGGGAGTATGCCTAGGGTTTTCTGGATAAGTGTTAGAGGATACTTCGTACTGCTGGGATTCTGGAGACCAGTGGGGTCTCATTTGCCGCATTTCAGTTTTCTGGTGCTGCTTTCACTTGGTGCGAGTCTTTTGAGAGGCGTAGGCCTATTGGTTCAGCACCCCTCACCTGGCAGCAGTTCTCCACTATCTTTTTGGAGAAGTATGTCCCTCAGTCCCACAGAGAAGAGCAGTGCAGGCAGCTTGAGCAGCTGCGTAAGGGAGAGCTATCGATGATGCAGTATAAGATGTGTTTTTTAGAGTTGGCTCGTCATGCTACTGAGTTAGTCTCTACTGAAAGGGATGGGATCCGGAGGTTCGTGGATGGCCTCACTTACCAGCTCCGTATTCTGATGACTAGGGAGAGAGTATCAGGTGCTACCTTCGAGCAGGTTGTTGATATTGCTCGAGATATTGAGTTTGTTCGTCATCAGGAGCAAGAGGAGAGGGAGGCCAAGACGCCTCGTGGATCTGGTAGTTTCAGTGGTACTCCTTCTAGGGGCAGTTTCAGCATAGTAGAGGCCGCCCATTTAGGCCTCCTCGGCCAGTTCACCCAGCTTATAGCGGTGCATCATCGGGGAAGGGTCCCCGCAGTTCTCATCCAGGCCGCTCATCATTCAGTGCTCTCCCAGCTCAGAGTTCATCATGGTTCCTACATGCATAGTTCTTCGAGTAGTTATGCTGGTTCTAGGGGTTCCCTTCAGTCCTCGTCTCCTGCACCAGGGAGTTGTTATGAGTGTGGAGAGTTCGGGCATATGAGGAGGCAGTGTCCTCATCTTCTTGGAGGTCTATCTCAACTGAGGAGCCAACCTTCGACTTCAGATCCAGTTACTTCACCACCCAACCAGACAGCTAGGGGTGGGAGTCAGTCAACTAGAAGCCGCCCTAGAGGGAGAGGTCAAGTAGGTGGAGGTCAGGCCCGTATCTATGCACTTCCTGCTAGGCCAGATGTTATGGCCTCCGATGCAGTGATCACAGGTATTATATCAGTCTGTCACCGAGATGTTTTTGCCCTATTTGACCCTGGTTCTACATATTCATATGTATCATCTTATTTTGCACATTTCTTGGATATGCCCCGTGAGTCTTTCGTTACGTCTGTTCATGTGTTGACTCTCGTGGGTCATACTATTATTGTAGACTGTGTGTATCGGTTGTGTATGATATCTATTTGGGGTTTGGAGACCCGAGTGGACCTATTGTTACTCAGCATGGTTGAGTTTGATATGATACTGGGCATGGATTGGCTATCTCTGTGTCATGCTATTCTTGATTGTCACGCTAAGACCGCGACCTTGGTTATGCCTGGAGTACCGAGAGTCGAGTAGAGAGGTTCTACTGAGTATGTGCCTAGCAGGGATGTTAGTGGTGAGACTCCTGCTGTTGATTCTGTTCCGGTGGTCCGTGATTTTCCGGACGTGTTCCCTGCAGATCTGCCAGGCATGCCACCTGACCGGGATATTGATTTTGGTATTGATCTAGTGCCAGGCACTCAGCCTATTGCTACTCCACCTTATCATATGGCACCAGCGGAGTTGAAAGAATTGAAAGAAAAGCTTCAAGAACTCCTAGATAAGGGGTTCATTCGGCCTAGTGTGTCACCTTGGGGTGCACCGGTGTTGTTTGTGAAGAAGAAGGATGGTTCTATGCGCATGTGTATTGATTATCGACGGCTGAACAAGGTTACGGTGAAGAACCGGTATCCTTTGCCTCGTATTGATGATCTGTTTGACCAGCTTTAGGGAGCTAGAGTGTTCTTTAAGATTGACTTGAGTTCCGGGTATCATCAGCTGAAGATTCAGGACTCGGACATCCCGAAGACTGCTTTTAGGACCAGATATGGTCATTATGAGTTTCTTGTTATGTCATTTGGGCTGACCAATGCCCCAGCAGTCTTTATGCACTTGATGCACAGTGTGTTCTGGCCTTATCTTGATTCCTTCGTCACCGTGTTTATTGATGACATCTTGGTATATTCCGGTCTCGGGAGGATCATGAGCATCACTTGAGAGTTGTGCTTCAGACTCTGAGGGAGAGGAAGTTATATGCAAAGTTTTCGAAGTGTGAATTCTGGCTTGATTCAGTTGCATTTTTGGTCCATGTGGTGTCTTGTGATGGGATCAAGGTAGATACGAAGAAGGTGGAGGCGGTGTAGAGTTGGCCTAGACTGTCGTCAGCTACCGAGATTCGCAGCTTCATTGGTTTGGCAGGGTACTATCGCTGTTTCGTAGAGGGATTTTCATCTATTGAAGCACCTATGACTAGACTGACCCAGAAGGGTGCTCAGTTCAGGTGGACTAAGGAGTGTGAGGAGAGCTTTCAGAAGCTCAAGTCAACTTTGACTACAGCTCCGGTGTTGGTTTTGCCTACTGGTTCAGGTTCTTATACAGTTTACCGCGATGCTTCTGGAGTTGTCTTGGGAGCGGTATTGATGCAGGACGGTAGGGTGATTTCCTACGCGTCTAGACAGCTGAAGGTGCATGAGAAGAATTACCCAGTGCACGATCTTGAGTTACCTGCCATTGTTCATGCCTTGAAGATCACTGGCGCCATTATTTGTATGGAGTGCATTGTGAGATCTTCACTGGTCACCGTAGTTTGCAGTATCTACTGAAGCAGAAGGACTTGAATTTGCATCAGAGGAGATGGTTGGAGCTTCTCAAGGATTATAACCTCACTATTCTATATCATCTGGGGAAGGCCAATGTGGTGGCCGATGCCTTGAATTGCAGGGCACAGAGTTTGGGGAGTCTAGCCTACCTCCCAGTAGCAGAGCGACCTTTAGCACTTGATGTCCAAGCCTTAGCGGGTCAGTTGGTGAGATTGGATTTGTTAGAGCCCCCACGAGTGTTGGCTTGTGTAGCCTCCAGGTCTTCTCTTTATGATCAGATTAGAGCACGCCAGTATGATGATCGATACTTGCTAGTCCTTCAGGACAGGGTCCGTCGAGGTGATGCCATGGAGGTGACTATTGGGGATGACGGGGTCATGAGGATGCGGGGTTTTATTTGCGTACCCAATGTGGATGGGCTTCGAGAGTTGATTTTAGCAAAAGACTCATAGCTCGCGGTATTCGATCCATCCGGGTGCCGCGAAGATGTACCAGGATTTGAGACAGCATTATTGGTGGAGGCAGATGAAGAAGGATATTGTTGAGTTTGTAGCTCGGTGTCTCAACTCCCCGCAGGTCAAGTATGAGCACCAGAGGCCAGGTGGATTTCTTCAGAGGTTAGATATTTCGGAGTGGAAGTGGGAGCGGATCACCATGGACTTTGTAGTTGGGCTCCCACGGACTTCGAGGAGATTTGATGCTATATGGGTCATTGTGAATCGGCTGACCAAGTCCGCGCACTTCATTCCTGTTGGTACTACTTATTCTTCGGAGAGGTTAGCGGAGATTTATATCTGGGAGATTGTCCGATTGCATGGTGTCCCAGTTTCTATCATTTTCGACAGAGGTACTCAGTTCACATCTCAGTTTTGGAGAGCCGTGCAGAGAGATTTGGGTACTCAGGTCGAGTTGAGAACAGCGTTAGCGTACTATTCAGATTTAGGAGGACATGTTGTGTGCCTGTGTCATTGATTTTGAGGGGTCATGGGACCAGTTTCTGCCATTCGTGAAGTTTGCTTATAATAATAGTTACCATTCCAGTATTCATATGGCTCCGTATGAGGCGTTATATGGTAGGAGGTGTAGATCTCCGGTGGGTTGGTTTGATCCGGGTGAGGCTAGGTTATTGGGCACAGACTTGGTTCAGGATGCGCTAGATAAGGTGAAGTTAATTCAGGAGCGACTTCGCACGTCGCAGTCTAGGCAGAAGAGTTATGTGTACCAGAAGGTCCGGGATGTTTCTTTCATGGAGGGAGAGAAGGTACTGTTGAAGGTGTCACCCATGAAGGGTGTTATGAGGTTCGGGAAGAAGGGAAAGTTGGGTCCCCGGTTCATTAGGCCTTTTGAGATGCTTCAGAAGATTGGAGAAGTGGCTTATAGACTTGCTTTGCCACCCAGATTATCGGGTGTTCATCCGGTGTTCCATGTTTCGATGCTTTGGAAGTATATTGGTGACCCATCTCATGTTTTAGACTTCAGCACAGTGCAGCTTGAGGGTGATATGTCATATGAGGTAGAGCCAGTGGCTATTTTGGGCCGTCAGGTCAGGAAGTTGAGGTCTAAGGATATAGCTTCAGTGAAGGTGCAGTGGAAAGGGCAGCTAGTGGGGGAGGCCACCTGGGAGACCGAGCAGGAGATGCTGAGCAGATATTCTCACTTGTTTGAGACTCCAGGTATGTTTCTTGACCCGTTCGAGGACGAACGTTGTTTAAGAAGGGGAGAATGTAACAACCCAGCCGGTCGTTCCGTAGAATTTGCATGGTGATTCCTGTTTCTGCCTTGTTATGCATTATTTAAGTTGTTTATGATGTGTTGAAGTCGGGTGGTTCGGGTTTGGAGTGGTTGTAGTGAGGATTGAGACACTTAGTCTCTTAAAGTTGCCTTATAGTTGGAAAAGTCAACTGGGATTTGACTTCTTGGTAAACGACCTCAGAATGTGGATTTTATGGCTCGGATAGCTTTGTTAGGTGATTTGGGACTCAGGAGTGTGTTCGGAATGTAGTTTTGAGGTCCGGTGTAGAATTAGGCTTGAATTGGCGAAAGTTAGTTTTTGGCGATTTCTGGTCGGCAGTGGAAAATAGGCTATCGGGGTAGGAATGGAATTCTGGAAATTGGAACAGGTTCATAATGTCATTTTTGATATGTATGCAAATTTTCAGGTCAATCGGATGTGTTTTGGTTGGTTTCGGCATCCTTGGTGAAATTTAGTGATTTCAAAGTTCATAGGCTTGAATTTGATGTGATTTTTGTTGTTTTTGCATTATTTTGGTGTTTCGAGGGCTCGACTAAGTTCGAATGAGGTTATGGGGCTTGTTGGTATTTTTGGTTGGGGTCCCAAGGGTCTCGGGATGATTTCGGATAGCCATCGGAGGATTTCGAGTTGGAAAATAACAACTGAAGCTGTCGGTACTAGTGTGACCGCACCTGCGGATAGGGGACCACAGGTGCAAGCCCGCAAAAGCAGACAAGGCTCCGCAGATGCGGAATTTGGCTAGATCAGTGAAGGTCGCAGATGCGGACGTGGGGCCGCACCTGCGGTGTCGCAGGTGCGTAAATGGAGTCGCAGGTGCGAAATCTCGACTTTTTCTCGCAGGTGCACACCTGGGACTGTAGGTGCGGATCTGCAGGTGCAAGATTTAGGCCGCATGTGGGAAAATCCCTGGGCAGACCATATAAAAAGGGTCCTTAGCGAATTTTGGTCTTTCTTCACCATTTTCATACGGGTTTGAAGCTTTTGAAGGGTTTTTGAAGAGGGAAATCAATAGTTCTTCATTGAGGTAAGGATTTTGGACTTAAAACTCATTTATATATGATTAAAGGTCTGATTAGTGGTGAAAATTAGGGAAAATCAGTGCTAAAAATGGGTAATTAGAGCTTGTGATTAAGAGACCTTAAAATAGGAATTTGAGGGGTCATTTGGACTCCAATTTCAGTTTTCTTGGTATGTATAGACTCGTGGGAGAATGAGGATTCTTGTGGTGTAAATTTTATCGAGTTCTGAGATGCGGGTCTGGGGTCATTTTTGACCAATTTCGGGATTTTTGGGTAATTCTGATAAATTTCAAATGGGTTTCATTCCTTGGCATATACTAATGATATAAATCTGATTTTTTGGTAAATTTGGAGCACTCGGAGGCGGAATCTAGAGGCAAAAGCACTGCATACTAGTATTTTTAGTCAGTTTTGAGGTAAGTAACGATTGTAACTCTAGACAGGGTATGAAACCCCGGTATTTCACATTGTTTTGATAAATGAGGTGACATGTGGGCGTGCATCGATAGGGATCGTGACTTGGTCCGTCCCGTAGCGACTAGTAAGCCGTATAATTTATTTGAAATCATAAAATTAACCTGTATTTTAGAGACTTATAATTATCTATGGGCGGTAAGCCATGTTTGGGGCCTTGTGCTGATCTGTTTAGACCCTTAGGGGTATTTTTACACTATCCTCACTCTGTTAGTAAATAATTTGTGAACTCAGTCAGGCTTACTACTTGTCGTTATTTTCACTATTATTACACTATTTAGAGTACTGTGAGGTATTTTTGAGTTGAGCCCGTGATGTTGAGATGAGTTTCCCGAGTGGCTTGAGAGGATGACTGAGTGAGGACGAGAGCCGAGATTTGTGAGGATAGTTATGGATCGGGCTGCACGCTGCAGCAAATATTATATGAATCGGGTTGCGCACCGCAGCATATGTATATTGGATCGGGCCGCACGCCGTAGCAACATAGTGCTTGGGCTGTAGGAGCCCCTCCGGAGTCTGTACACCCCAGTGAGCACATTCGACTATATATATTGGATCGGGCTACACGCCGTAGCATATGTTATATGGATCGGGCTGCACGCCGCAGCATATTTTAGGTGGATCGGGCTGCACGCTGCAACAGTTGTGTGGATACCTGGTACCTGTTGAGTGAGAGTGCTTAGTGTGAGCACGGATACCGATAGTGTAATTCACGAGTGACTGAGAGACCTTTTTATGAGTGATACTGCGCCTGAGAGGCTATTACATTGCGAAATTTACTGTTTTTCTCACTCTTCTTTATACTGAGCTTTTCTGATAAAAGTTGAATTGTTGTTTTTATGAAATCCTAACTTATAAAAGCCCGTCACTGCACTCAAGTTTTTAGTTACTTTGGTTACTTACTGAGTTGGTGTACTCATGTTACTCCCTGCACTTCTGTGTGCAGATCCAGATACCGGACCATCTCACTAGTTGATTTCTGACGTGCTTGGAGTTTGTTCGAGGATTGAGGTAGCTGCTCAGCGTCCCCAGCTCATCTCCTTTCCTTTCCCAGTTCATAGATTTTTCACACTTTAGATGTTAGTAGCAAAGTAATTGTCTTATACGTTGTATTTACCTTCTTAGATGCTCATGACAGTTGACTCCAGAGGCCTGGGTTGGTATTAGATTTTGATTGTTTGGATTATTACTTTCTTGTTGAACTTGTCCAAAAAAAATGGAAATCTTTATCAGAATATGAGGATATATTTTCTTGTTGATTTCATTGTGTTAGAGGGCTATCCTAGTTTCACGATAGGCGCCATCACGACCCTTGTTGATTTGGGTTCGTGACAGTTTATGTTTTAAAAATAATTTGGTATTTGGTATTAAAAATAAAATACCAAAATACCGATACCGTACCGAAATATATATTATATTACATAATATTAATTATAAAATAAATATAAAAAATCTAAAATTTTAATTTTTTTATTTTATAAGTTCATCAATTAACTCTAAGCCAGTAACAAGACATTTCTAATAGCCAAATTTATTTCTTTATGTACGGCGCCAACCTTCACTAGAAGTCAGTTTTCCCACGTCCGGTAGACTTTCTTTCTACAACCTTGACTTTCACTAATAAAATAGTTAAAGGTTTTTAGAATAGGCTGAGAAAAGCGCTAAGAGAGAACCTTACGATATTACTTAAGTAAAGGTGCGTAGCAGTTGTCCTTTCAAGCTCAAAATAGGTCGTCTAGTGCTATATCTCGTTCATGATCCCCACCCGAAATCACATCACTTTTTTAATAGCATTCCAAGGAACGAGGCACTGACCCCTTTCCTTACCCGCCCAATCTTCCTTCCATATAGGCGTGGTATAGGAGAAGCCCCAGAACTAGGCTTGAAGCTTCATTCAGATCGATTCCAGTTGCCGCTACGCCACATCAATCCGCTATGCCTCGACCCTCTTCCTTCGCAACGTAGGATTCTCCGGGCAGCCTGCATGGATCAATACATTAGTTAGACGAGGGATTATATCATCCCGATTGGTACTAATTTTTCTTTTTCGGGCATGGAGAAAGCTCCAAGGATTGCTCCGGGGTTAGACCACTCTACGGAACCTCTTTGGATGACTGTTTTGTCCTTGCCGCTATCTTTCGTTCTGATCGTAGATCTTACCTTTCCTATACGGTGGATATCTATTTTCTCTATAGGAAAGTAGCTTCTGGGAGAAATCTCATAATTGTTGATCTTAGCTGGGGACAAGAGACCCTAACTAAAATACCAAAGCTGGTGTTTCCTGTAGCTGGTCTAGCTCTTGAATTCGACTTTCAACTTGCTCTTAGAGAGAGGTGATCGCGCCCAACTATGCCTTATAAAAGGACTAAGCGGTCGCTGCAAATATAACCCGATTCAAGTCCGGAGTCGAATCCCACAGGGAACTAACCTATTTACTACAACTTTTAGTAATTCCAATGACAAGCTTAAACAACTTCCGGATGCAAGATTTTTATGAATAAGAAGTGGAATTTATTTAGCTAATATAAAATGATAATAAAATCAACAATAATCAAGACTAAAATTGAATTCAAGGATAAAAGGATCTAGGACTAATGACTTCCCCAATTGCCGGATTAATTCTTAACTCTTTCGCTATAATATCGCCGTAATACTCTATGAGGATTATGAGTTCCGTCTACCGTAATTATCTCTCGATCAATTACGATAACTTACTAGAAGCATTCTCTCGAACTACTACAGCTAAAATTTATGCAACTCAAAATTATCCCACCAAAGATTTTTTTATTTCTAAACCCACTTTTAAATTCAAGTAATTAATCTCTTCAATTACCCAAAAGTGATGTTGTTCAACAACAATATAACCAATTGTTCTTTCTCAAGCAACCCAACAACTAGACACGATTAATCAAGGGCCCTTTCAATTATTCACAATACAAAATGTAGTTGAACAATCATAGAAAAAACACGGCTCGATTATCTCAAAATAGAGTTAAACTTCTTCCAACAATTGGTTCCATCAACCCTAGATTATAGGTTTAGCTACTCATACTAATGGAAAACAATTCACTAAAATATTTCATAATCAAAAATAAGAAGAAGAAGATGAAAACTCTTAGGCATTAATCCATATTCTCCCTCTTGTTCTTGCCTCTAAAATCTTCTAAAACTAGCTATATCCGACTTCTGGGCGAGTTTAGGCTTCATATAGGTCTACGTTAGTCGCCTAGGAAATTACATAATTGACCCTATGTGTTTGGCTTTTGTCCGCCCGTCCGCGGCCGCGGATTTGACCGCGGATCCGGCCGTGAATTTTGACTGCTTCACTGCCTTTAGTTCACGAGCTACTTATCGGCCCACTTTGCAGCTGCACACCTGGATGGGTCATTTCACTTGCTTTTCTCGCTCTTTTTCGACCGGGCTAACCTACGATTGGCCTTCCATGCTTCATAATGACTCCAAAACACTCTTTAGCTCCCTCCTAACTCGGAGTGACTCCTGCAACACATCAATTTATTAATTAGAGCATTTTGTTATCTTTTACATTCAAATATCAATAAAGTGCGGCTAAATTGGAGTGTAAATAGCATCTAAATTGCATAAATATAGGCTACTATCAAGAGGAGGTATAAAGTAGCTAAAGTACGCTTTCTTCTTTAGGCCGAGCCGCTAGCCTAACTAACTAACCCTTGCTTTGGCTAAGAAAGTAGCTCTTAGAACGAGGGATAAGTCTCAGGAGTGGAAAGATCAGGAAGTTTTCCTGGTGAAAGCAAAAAGCCTTGCTTCGCTCTTTCTCGCTTAACTGAGAAAGTAACTCCCTGCCTTCGGGCCATTCTTTTGAGTAAGGGAAATGAATACCAAAACCTAGGTCTCTTTGAATCCGATGTCGGAATAAGAGATGAAAGCTTGTTAGCAGTCTAGCGATCAAAAGTATGGGATGATGTGATCCAAGTCAACAAAGCGATTGATTCGGCGCATCTAAGTATTCTCTGCTCTCCGACTTGTAAGCACTCTTTATTATTTCCCATCCTTTCTTGTTATCACATCCCTCATAATGAGTTGGCTTTGGAAGCTAAGCTCAGATAGAACGTATAAGTAGGCTTATTGGAATAGAAGCCCTTAGTGAGAGAGTTGAGAAGAGCTGAGGATTCCTCTATTTTCGGGGATTCTTCTTTATATGACGTAGTTGCAATCCCATCTGAGTAATCAAAGGCAGGGATCTATTCGAATACCCTATATTCCGCACCGGGAAAACAGACTAGAGAATCTTCTCCTTCGGAGTCAAGGCTGTTTGAACCCCAACTGGTATTGAGATTGAGAGTCGTAAAGAGTCTAGAGATCAGTCATTCGACTTAGGAATACCGTCCAACTTCAGATAAGGTAAGATAAGGTAGGAAAGGTACAAACCAGTCTTAATTCCTACAGACTAAGATTCAGTTTCAAGTCCCAAGGGATTCAATTCAAACACTCATAGATTCTATGCCCGCCTCCACTCTGATGTTCCAACCCTGAAGTCGTTTCCTTTCCCTTAGAGTTGAGTTCAAAGTTACAACTTTAGTAGATAAGTCGGAGTTAACTCATGATAACTCTTAGCCCTGACTTCTGATGAATGAGAAGTCTAGTTAGGCTGTGGAAACCCTGGGAAGTCAGGAAGTTTAAGTTAGAGGGCATATGAATATGAAATAACATATGAAGAAATTGGTAAATCTTTCTCATTGCTTGACTAAAGAATGCATTTTATGGGTCTAGCACTCCCTTCATGAGACGTAGAAGCAAAAAAAAACCTAGGTTGATCATCCAACACCCATTTATTCTACTCCAATTCCAGTATCTGGTTGTTCTTCATCTTACCCGGGAGGAAGTCAAGGACAGAGTTGCCGCTTTATATGAAAGATTGATGTTTCTATTTGAATACAAGGCCCTACACCTTGTGGCTTGAGGAAATTAATATAGTTGAGCTGCAAGCATCTTGAGATTTAACTGCTAGGAAGTTTAAGCAATATCTCATTTTTCGTTCCTGTCCTAGCTGAAGGAGGGTAAATTTAAGAATCAATTTTTCTGACTTAGTTGTTATCGTATTTCTTTTCTTCCCGGTACCGTGAAGAGAGATTAGGCTTATGCCAGAGGGTTAGGAAAAAGGGGTTGATAACGCCGTGATAACCTCCCTTTGGTATGGTACCTTAAAACTTGTACTTTATCCTTCATTGGGAAAACGGGATGGTTTTTCTACCCCTAGAATCTGGCGAGCAAGTTGAAATAAACATACAAACCTCTTGCCTCTCTCGCTGCTAGGCTCCATTGTTCGTGAAAAATATGGAGCTCTAACGGTCTCGATATTCTATACTTCTAGGAATCGGGGCTGTTGTTGTTCGGGTTTGGAAGGAAATAGAGTAATGAGTATAGAGTCAAGGGTGCCCTTATTGGGCAAGTAAGGTGGCAATGAGGAAAGAAAGGACAACACCTGGAACTCGATCAATATAATGTTGGTCAGCCTAAGACCGTAAAGATCCAGTTCCAGTATTGAAGGAAGCATTGCATAGAAATCATTTTTCTATAAGGTTCCCATATCCAATAGATAAGGGATCTTGCCCTATAACCTAGTGAAGAGAGAAAATAAGATCAAAATATATGAATTTTTTAACTTCTAAATCTATTTCCAAATACCCTGAAAGCAGCAAAGAAAGCAGCAAATGAAGAGATAAGGCCTCTCATTTCCATTAGGGCAGATGCATTCCCATTGTAATAGCGGCGGAGGGTGCCTCCAGGTCACAACGGTTCTTCCATGTCAACTTAGTTGAAAAGCATCCTAGAGATTGATTGGCTTTTCCAGTACTAGGCGTTTGCTTTCTTGTAGTTCTTCTCTTTACATCTACCTCCAAAACAAACAAAAAGATATGGCTGGGAATCGTCAACAATTTGATTGTAGACAGAACCCGCTTCGGGCTTGATTACCACCGAAAGCAAGAGACGTCTATAAAAAATTGACTTTTCCATTTATCGGAAGAAAGGTCGTCAAACTGAGTGTCTGAATAAAAGGACTCAGCCCCCATGAACGGCCTAATGTCCCCGCCTCTAGCCGATGCGCACTATAATGAGTTCAAATGCTTTCCTTTCTCCATACCTCCTACCCTATAAACTTCCTGGATTGAGCTGGTCCAAAGTGTTTCGGAAAAGCTAGGAACGCGAGTCAAACCTTTCGGCCCCATGTTAACCACATAAAAGAGACGATTTATTCTATTCCGTCGGTTACATTTGACTAAGACTCAAAGGATATCCCAAAGTGGGCATTCAGGATCATCCCTCCCTTCACGGTCGTATTCCTCTTAGCCATAGAGTTTTCTTGCTCGCCCGTAACTCCTCTATTGGAATTAGTTCATTTTCAGTATGGCTACTGAGGATTTGTTTCAATACGACGAATGAGGAAAATCCAGCAAGCTTAGACAAGATAGAAAGTAAGGAAGACAGAAGGTGGGTAGCGAGGAAGAAATCCAATAGCCTGCTCACAATTCAACTTCCTATTCAAGTGAATCTGCCTGGAGTGATCCAGGTATGGGATCTTTCCCCATAGCTCTCTTTCTTTATTCTTTATCGCCTCATATTTCTTTTCGTTGTTAATCTCTCTTTGATTAATCAATGTGTGATATTCCGAATCCTCATTACTAATGGAATCCAAATGATCTCTGGATTGATCAGAAGATCCTTTCAGTTGGCTAGAATCTGTTACTTGAACGAAACTAGATCTTGTGGAATCATATTGAATATTTGATGATATATTGCTAAAAAACCGATCCTTGTTTACCAACCATACATTGTCTAACCAAATCCAATTCTCTCTCGATACGTTCCTCAAAAATCCGATTCGGGTGGATTCTTCCCCCAACTAACGAAGAGATCTTGGCGGAATTTCTCTCTCTGGGTTGATTTTGCCGGTTTTACTCAAAACTTTTATCAACAAACATTTTTAGTTTTGTACTTTTAAGTGCTTAAGAATATTACAGTCTATGACTCTACGTACAAGTTAGTATTCAAATCGAACAAACCAAAACTGAATAGAGAAAAATTGAACCATACCGAATTTAATCATGTACGGTATTGGTATAGCATTTTAAGAAATCGAATACCGAAAATACCGAATCGAAATGTCTAAATATCGTACCGTACCGACCAACGAACACTTCTTCTCTCAAGTGATGGATGGATGAATGGAAGAAATCATGGGAGAAAATAAACTATATAATCAAAATTAAACTAAATTGTTAAAGTAAAAACTAATTTAACCTGGTTTGGGTGTGAAAAACGTGAAGATATAAGTTTAAACTCCATTGACAACTATTAAAAAGTTTCAAAAGTTTGAATTCGAAAATTGAGTTTTACTAAATTGTTATTTGTTTGGATTTGATATTTTTACAAATGATTGGAAATATCCTTTGAAATTTATATCTTAATTTTGAGGGAATTTCATAAAAACTCGAGTTGATTTTGGCAGAAATTTCAGATTACTATTTCATTCTTATTGCTTCAAGTTCGCATTTTTATCAATTTGGCTCTCAATACGTACTATATTATAATCAACTTCGCCTAATTATCTGATTTCTTTCACCGCTAATGATCTTCTTATCAAAATAAATTTATGTGTCCTAAGAGATTTGTCAAATTGAAAATAATTCTACTTGAATGGTAAATTTTTAAAAATTATTAAATTTAATTCTTTTGCTAATTAATTCATTAAAGACTTAATTATTTATTCTCAATATTAAACAAATATCTTGTTTTTGGTTAATTCAAGCTCGTCACTATAGCTCATTTAAAATTTTAGACATTTAATTATTAATATAATTTATCCAACAAGAATTATATTATCAAAGCATAAGAAAACTAATTTAATTTTTACTTTCAGGATTTTTGTTTATAGAATTATTAGTGTCATTGATTATTGTTAACCCCCCCCC
>ML423380.1:0-100090 GCA_005239525.1 Nicotiana knightiana | reverse complement strand
TATATATATATATATATATATCGCACCTCAGTTGTGCTTGAGTTTTGTAGCATGCGGTTTTATTAGTCTCCCCAGGATGGTATTATGCACTTAGCGTGCTTGTGAACGATATTCGGTAATGTGTAACATTGAGCAATTCAACTCTGTATATATTTCCTTATGTGAGTTTTGTGATGGGATCGGGTGGCACGCCGCCACGGGTATGTATTCGGATCGGGTTGCACGCCGCTCTTGGCATGTTCGAGGACGAACGTCGGTTTAAGTGGGGGAGAATGTAATGACCCGACCGATCGTTTTGAGCTCTAGTGCGTCGTTCAGCTGTTTGAAGTCGTGAGCAGCTCCATTTCAGGTATTATGACTTGCAAATGTGGTCGGAATTGAATTTCAGAAAGTTAGAGTTGATTTGGAAAGAAAATTCTCATTTCAGAAGCCTTAAGTTGGAAGAATCAACTAAGATTGGGATTTTGAGTAAACGACCTCCGAATCAGGATTTGAAGGTTCCTGCAGATTTGTATGATGATTTCGGACTTGGGCGTATGTCCGAATCGGGTTCTGGATAACTCGGGAGCGTTTCGATGCATATTGTGGAAGTCAGAAGTTTTGAAGAAATTTCCTAAGTTTGGCTTGAAGCCCATTTCAGCGATATTGATGTCCGTTTAGGATTCCGAGTATGGGAATAGCTTCGTATGGTGATTCTGGAGTTGGGAGCGCGATCGGAAGTGAATTCGGATGTCCGGAGGTCATTTTGGAGTCATTTGGCTAAAGATAAAAATTTAAAGATTTTGGAGAAATCTGATCGGAAGTAGAAATTTTGATATCGGGTCCGGAAAGCTATTCCGGAAGTTGGAGCAGGTCCGCAATGTCGAATATTACTTGTGTGCAAAAGTTGAGGTCAATCGGACGTGATTTGATAGGTTTCAGCGTCGGATGTTGAAGTTGGAATTTCTAAGTTCATAAAGTTTGAATTTTAGTGCGATTAGTGATTTCGGCATTGTTTGATGTGATTTCGAGGCTCGACTAAGTTCAAATGAGGTATTGGGTCTGTTTGGTAGTTTTGGTTGAGGTCTCGGGGGCCTCGGGCGTGTTTTGGATGCTCAATGGGTTGCTGGTTTTCTAGTGTGAGTGCAACAGGTATTTACTCTATGCTACCGCGTGAGTGGGTGTGCGATCGCATAGAAGGATTTGGAGGCTGCTTGGATTTGGTCTGTGCGATCGCGGGTAGTTGTTTTCGGTCGCATAGAAGGATTTGTGAAGGCTGTTAGGTTGTCCTATGTGATCGCAGGGTCTGGTGTGCGAACGCAAAGAGGAAAAGGGAGCTGGGGGCCTGGGGCCCTTTGGCCTATGCGAATGCGGGTAGGGGATCGCGATTGCAAAGTGTTGGCTTGAAGAAGCTCTGTGAACGCGCTCGTGGGTATGCGAACACAGAGAGTAATTGGGACACGGGCAGATTAGTTTATAGGCGAAACTTGTGACCATTTCTTCATTTCTTCCTTGCTTTGGTCGATTTTGGAGGAGCTTCAAGAGAGGATTTCTTCATGCAATGTCTAGGTAAGTAAATTCCTCCCGTTTTTAAGTTAAATACAAGATTATATGCATGAATTAGAAATGGAAATTGGAAGGAAATTGGGAAATCTTAAAGGAACTTAGAAAATGGTAATTTAGATTTTCAGCCACGAATTTGAGCATGGAATTTAGAGTAAATTGTATATTTGAACTAGTAAAGCTATGGGTAGAATTAATTTTCGAGAAATTTCGGATTCGGGGCACGTAGGCCCGAGGGCATTTTGGTTATTTCACTAAGCGGGGTTAGGGATTTATATAATTTGAAATTATTGCAAATATTAGAGTATATATTCATTGGTTTGTCGTTGTTTGGATCGTTTCGGAGCGTTGTGTGACGTTTGGAGTCATCGGAAGGACTTGGAGGCCGGTTATGAAATTTCAGAGCGAGTAAGGCTCCTTTCTAACTTTGTATGGGGGAATTGTCCCCCCTAAGTGAATTAATAAAGTATATGCTGTTATCTTCGGGGGCTACTTACGTACGAGGTGACGGGAGTCCGTGTGTAGCTACTATTATGCCATGTCCGGGTAGTCTAGGACCTACTAGCATGCCTTATGTGTTGTACCCGTGATCCTGCCTGTATTACTTGACCGCTGATATAATCGAAATCGTAATTTGATACCTAAAGAAGACTAGAATTCATTTTTATAATCAGCTGGAAAGAGAATTATTTTCCTCTGTGGTTAATCGTATACTTGATAAAGTGATATTATTGAATATTATTAGACTTGGAAAATAAATTTCGAAAAAAAAGGATTTAAACACTATTTTATGTTTTTTAAAAGAGAAATCTGTCATTTACTTGAGTATTTGTTTTCACGACGTATTCGGGGTGGACTGTTTATTGTGGCTGACTGCATGTGACCGCTTCGCAATTTACATTCCGCGAGCGGAGTGTTGTTTCCCCTACTCTCATGGGAGCGGGTCGTACGCCACAGCGAATTAAGAGATGCACTTTTGGTACGAGCCGTTCAATCCTCGGTAGTGCATAGACATGAGTATTTTATTGTGGGATGCACTTTTGGTACGGGCCGTTTGATCCTTGGCAGTGCATAGACATGAGTATTTTATTGAGAGGTTCACTTTTGGTATGGGCTGTTCGATCCTCGGCAGTGCACAGAGATGATTATTATGATGGCTCAGGCCGGTTGTCCTTATCCCATATGCACATGCTAAATTGTTAAATGTTTTTCATGGATTTTTAGAAGTGACAAGATATTTGGCGGAAAACAGAGAGGAAATTGTTTATTTAAAATATTTGGGGGAAAATGAGGAAGTGGTAACTGTTTGTTATTTCCAGTATTTACTTGGATTTCAGTGCCTTATATATATTGCTGCTTTACTACCCCTACATGCCTACCGTGTTCATCATATGCTGTTAATTAATTGCTGGCCCTTAGTGAGTGTCTAATTCGACCTCTCGTCAGTACCTGTGACGACCCAAAGGGTCATCACCTATTTTATTACCTATTCCGTACTTCCGAGGCCTTGAAAACCTCATTTGTAGTTGCCTCGATTTGCATGTGCAGTCCGGGCACGTAGCCGGACAACTTAAATATGAAATTCTGTGAAAATTGCTAAGACTTGATACTAAAATGAATAAATTTGACTACGGTCAACATTTTGGGTAAACAGATCCGGACCCGTGATTTGACGGTCGTGGAGGGTCCGTAGGAAAACATGGGACTTGGGCGTATGCCCGGAATTGAATTACGAGGTCCCAAGACCGAAAAATGAATGTTTGAGTAAACTTGTTTTCTAAAAATATTTGAGGAAATTTAAAATGAAATCTGATTAAAAGTGATGGTATCGGGCCCGTATTTTGGTTCCGGAGCCCGACACAAGTCTTGTATATCAGTTAAGCACTTTCTGTAAAGTTTGGTTCAAATCGGATTTGGTTTGACGTGTTTCGGACTTAAAAATGGAAAATTTGATGTTTTATGAAATTTGATAGGATTCATGGATTTTGAGGCCTAATTCGATGTGTATGATGTTGTTTTGGTGATTTGATCGCACGGGCAAGTTCATAGGATGTTGTGTGAGTAATCTATGAAATTTGGTATCATTCCGAGATGTATATGTCAGTTCGGCACGTTGTTAGCGAAGTTAGAAAACTTAAAATTCCTAAGTTTGGTTCTTGAGGTTTGGGGGTGTGATTTCGAGTTTTAGCGTTGTTTTGAGTGTTCCGAAGGCTTGAGCGAGTTCGTATTATTATTTGGGACTCGTTGGTATATTCGGATTAGAACTCGGGTGGGCCCTGGTGCCTTTTGAGCACCTAACGGGGCTAAAAACCAGCAAACAAGGCTGTTGTTGCACCTGTTATGGTGTGACCGCAGTTGCGGTTGCCCAGCTCGCAGGTGCGAGAACGCATGCGCGGTCCCAGGCATTGCAGGTGCGACCACAGGTGGCCTGGACAGCCCTCGCAGGTGCGAGATTTTTCTCGCAAGTGCGAGACTGCATATGTGGTCTCCACTTCGCAGGTGTGATCCCAGACCCCCAACCCAATTGCGCAGGTACGAGGTTCTTCTCGAAAGTGTGAGACCGCAGGTGCGGTCCCAGGCATCGCAGGTGCGATCTTTGTTCAGGCAGTGAGTTTAAGTACGGGTTTTACACTCATTTTCCTCATTTCTCACCTTCTTCCTTAGGCGATTTCCACAATTTTTAAGAGCTTTCGACCAGGTCTTGTAAGGTAAGTAAATTCCACCCGTAAATTTTTTTCATGCATGCATCCTAGCCTAATTAACTACACAAACTAGTGCAAATATTCAAGAAATTTGGGTAGTAACCTAGAATTTGTGATCAATTTAGAATTTTCTGTGAACTGTCCATGAAATCAAGTAAAAATCATATATTTATGATCCTTAGGCTTTGGGTGAGTGTTCCCTTCGATTATTATAGGAATCCGAGCGAGCGGGCTCGGGGTCGAATTTTGATAATTTTGGAAGAATGCTAGGAAATGGATAATTAGGCCATGTAATTGAGTCATTGAATCCTTATTGATATACTTGAGTTGATTATGTCTAGATAATACCATTCCGGAGTTGAATTCTAAAGGAAAGGCGGTGTTTGAGGGTTGATTGCTATACTTTGGACCCGAGGTAAGTGTTTGGTCTAACCTTAGCTTGAGGGAATAGGAGTTGAGTATAATTTGCTACTTGCTAATTGTCAAATACGATGTATAGGCATGGTGACGAGTATCTATACATTGGTGTCTTGCATGACCGTGAGTCCTTATATTGTGAATATTCTGCTTTTGTGGTAATTTCCATGCTTAATTGATGATTTCTATATGTTGTGAAGAATATGTGAAGGGAATTGTAATCTCTAAACTTTGTTGGAGCATTGGCTCAAATTGTAACACGAACGATGAAGTTATATGAGATAAACGTATCCTTTGGAGCATTGGCTCAGATTGTAACACGAATGATGAAGATATATGAGATAATTGCATCCTTTTGAGCAATTGCTCAAGTAATGGAGTGAATTATGAAATGAAGTGAAAGAAAGAGAAAGAGCTACTAAAATATACCCTTGCCGGGTCATTGTTGCTTTTGATATTGTCTCCCTTGTTGGGATGTTGAGATTACTGTTATTGTTCCCTTGTCGGGATTTAATTGTTGATATTGTTGCCTTGCTGGGATTTAAATTGTTGATATTGTTTCCTTGCCGGGATTTAATTGTTAATACTGTTCCCTTGCCAGTATTAAATTGTTTAATTGATGTTCCCTTGGCGGGATTTCTATTTTATTCTGCTTACTTCCTTTCCCTTGTTTGTGATTGCTGTATGGGTGAGGAAGAGTGTTAAAGCACGAAGGGTGATGTCGTGCACTATGATATTGTGAGGAAGAGTGTTAAAGCACGAAGGGTGATGCCGTGCATTTTTTGATATTGTCCCCTTGCTGGGGTTATTATTTCTATTATGTTTACTCTCTTGCCCTTGTTTGTGATTGCTGTTTGGGTGAGGAAGAGTGCTAAAGCACGAAGGGTGATGTCGTGCCGTACGATGTACCATTCTGTACCGATATTCATTGATTATACTGTGAGGAAAGAGAGTAAAAGCACGAAGGGTGATGTCGTGCCATGAGTTACGTTGATTACATTATACATTGCATAGTAAGGATGAGAGTAAAAGCACGAAGGGTGATGCCGTGCAAGTTTGTGATTCCTAGTCCTTATTGATATTTTGGCCTTGTTGTTCTTTTCCTTGTTTGAGATTTTTTATATGAAACTGTTATCTCCCCACAACATGTTCCCCTTCCTTTATTAATTTTTTTCTCCCTATATTTCTTATCCGTTGTATATATGTATATATTTATTTGAACTGCACAGGTTTATTTGGTAGTCTGGTTCTAACCTTGTCACTAATTCGCCGAGGTTAGGCTAGGAACTTACCAGTACATGGGGTCGGTTGTACTGATGATATACCTGCACTTCTTTATGTTGTGCAGATTATGCAGCCGGACCCGGAGGACATCATTAGTGGGAGTGTCTTCCAGCTTATCATAGAGGCTTCAAGGTATACCCGCTGGCGTTCGTGGCCCTTGGTGTCTCTTCCATCCCTTTTGTCTTCGATTCTGTCTTATTTTTCCTCTAGCTTCAGAGGCATGCATGTATTTCCTTTCGGACTTGTATTTAGCACTCTTATAGACAGTTCGTGAGTTGGTGACTCTAGGTTTTGGGAAAATTTACTCGTTGTTGTATTTTGATGTCCTTATTTAGCTTGAGAGAATATTTATCTCCGCTGCTAAACTGTGAACCGCTTAGTTTATCCTATTAATTGGCGTTAATATGCTAGTTTATATATATACGTTGGCTTGTCTAGCGGGTTCAACGTTAGACGCCATCACGGCCCGATGATGGGATTTCGGGGCGTGACAAGTTGGTATCAGATCACTTGGTTACTTAGGTCTCACAACTCACGGACAACTTTGTAGAGTCTGAGGGATCGGTACGGAGACGTCTGTATTTATCCCCAGACGTTGCAAAGTTAGGATGACTCCACATTTATTTTCTTCTCCGTCGTGCGTTATCATTCTGAGTACTGATGAGTTTCTATTCTATTCTCTCGCAGATGGCGAGGACGCATGCTTCCCTTGGTTCTGCCCAGCAACCTGACACTCTTGCTACAACTCCTACTCGGGGTCGAGGACGAGGCCGTGCGAGAGGCCAAGGCCGGGGCCGGGGCCGGGCTCAGCCTAGAGCAGCAGCCCCAGTGGAGGACCCTCAGGTCGAGTCTGACGAGGAGGTCCCAGTTTCGGCAGTCCCAGTTGGACCAGCTCAGGTCAAAGAGGGGTTCATAGCTACCCTACTGCTTCAGGACGCCCTCGTCCGTCTAGTCTGACTCATGGAGAGTTTAGCACAGGCGAGTGTTCTTCCTACAACACCAGCCATCTCTCAGGCTGGGGGAGGTGCCCAGACTCCTGACGCTTGCGTGCCAGAGCAGCTAGCTCCACAGTTTCAGACTCCGGCACCTCAGCCAGCCGGAGTAGTTCACCCGGGTATTGCAGCACCGGTAGCAGAGGGAGCAGCTATGTCAGCAGATGCTTTGTGGAGACTGGACAGGTTCACTAAGTTATTCACTGCTACTTTCACTAGTTCGTCATCAGAAGACCCCCAGGATTATTTAGCTGCCATGAGGTTCTCCAAAATATGGGCATAGTAGAGTCCAACGGGGTTGACTTTGCTACTTTTCGATTATCGGGCGCAGCCAAGAGTTGGTGGAGAGACTATTGCTTAGCCAGACCAGTTGGATCTACACCTTTGACTTGGACTCAGTTCTCAGAGGTATTTTTGGGGAAGTTCCTTCCCATTACTTAGAGAGAGGACCTTCAGAGGTAGTTTGAGCATCTCCAGCAGGGATCCATGTCTGCCACGCAGTACGAGACCAGGTTCATCACTCTAGCCCGTCATGCTCTTATGATACTTCCCACTGATCGGGAGAGGGTTCGGAGGTTTATCAAGGGATTGGCCTGGCCTATCAGACTTCAGATGGCTAGAGAGTCAGGTACAGATATATCGTTCCAGGATGCGGCCAATTTGGCCAAGAGGATTGAGATGATTTTGTCACAGGGTGGTGGTTAGGGGGCTGACAAGAGGCCCCGTCATTTCGGTCATTTCAGTGGAGCCTCATCCGGGGGCAGGGATTCTTCAGGTAGAGGTCATCCTCCCAGACCTTTTCAGTCAGCTCTCCAGGTCTCCCATGGTACTTCAGGTGGTCGTGGGTATCAGACGCACTATTCTGATCAGCAGCCTTACAATGCGCCACCAGCTCCCATCAGTGCACCGCCGCATCAGAGTTTCCAGGGTGGTCATTTAGGTCGACAGGGTCAGATTCAGTTCCCTCTGCAGCCGAGGTCTTATTACACGTGTGGTGATCTGGGTCACCTTGCTAGATTTTTCCCTCGAGCATCAAGTAGTTCACAGCATCAGGGTTCTTGTGCCATGGTGCAGGCACCGTGTGTTCCACAACATGCCCAGCCATCTAGAGGTGGGGGTAGAGGTGCTAGAGGTGGAGGTAGAGGTCATAGAGGTGGAGGTCAGGCCGCCAAAAGTGGAGGCCAGCCAGCAGGCGGCCGTCCCAGAGATGTGGTTCAGGGTGATGGGGCCCAACCCTGATGTTATGCTCTTCCAGCCAGGACAGAGGCTGAGTCTTCAGATGCATTCATTACAGGTACTATTCGGGTCTGTGACAGAGATGCTTCGGTGCTATTTGATCCAGGGTCTATGTATTTGTATGTGTCTTCTTATTTTGCACCATACCTGGTCATGCCTAGTGATCCACTGAGTATTCCTATTTATGTATCTACACCAATGGGTGATTCTATCGTGGTCGATCGAGTCCATCGTTCTTGTGTTGTGGTGATTGGGGGTCTTGAGACCCGTGTTGATTTGTTGATTTTAGGTATGGTCGACTTTGATGTTATATTGGGGATGGACTGGTTATCCCTATATCATGCTATCTTGGATTGTCATGCCAAGAAGGTGACCTTAGCCTTGCCAGATTTTCCCCATTTTGAGTGGAAAGGAACTCCTGGTCATTCTACCCGTAGTGTTATTTCGTACGTGAAGGCTCGGTGTATGGTCGAGAAAGGGTGTTTGGCTTACTTGGCTTTTGTGCGCGATTCTAGTGTTGAGGTTCCCTCTATTGATTCAGTGCCCGTGGTTCATGAGTTTCCTGAGGTCTTCCCTTCAGACCTGCCGGGGATGCCACCCGACAGGGACATTGATTTCTGCAATGATCTGGCTCCGGGCAACCAGCCCATTTCTATTCCGCCGTATCGCATGACCCCGCCAAATTTGAAGGAATTGAAGGAACAATTGCAGGATTTGCTTGGGAAGGGTTTCATTAGGCCTAGCATTTCTCCTTGGGGTGCTCCAGTGTTGTTTGTGAAGAAAAAGGATGGTTCGATGAGGATGTGCATTGCTTACCGTCAATTGAACAAGGTTACAATCAAGAATAAGTATCCACTGCCGAGGATTGATGATTTATTCTATCAGCTTTAGGGTGCCAGGGTATTTTTGAAGATAGACTTGAGATCTGGCTACCATCAGTTGAGGATTAGGGCATCTGATGTCCCTAAGACAGCTTTCCGCACTCGATACGGGCATTACGAGTTCTTAGTCATGTCGTTGGGGTTGACCAATGCCCCAGCAACTTTTATGGACTTGATGAACCGAGTGTTCAAGCCGTATTTGGACTCGTTCGTGATAGTCTTCATTGATGATATATTGATATACTCCGGCAGACAGGAGGAGCACGAGCAGCATCTCAGAGTGGTTCTTCAGACTCTGAAGGATAGTTAGCTTTATGCAAAGTTTTTGAAGTGTGAGTTCTGGTTGAGTTCAGTTGCATTCCTGGGTCATGTCGTGTCAGCAGAGGGTATTCAGGTTGACTCGAAGAAGATTAAGGCAGTCAAGAACTATCCTAGACCCGTATCAGCTACAGAGATTCGGAGTTTCTTGGGATTGGCAGGCTATTATCGCCGGTTCGTGGAGGGGTTCTCATCTATTATAGCCCTAATGACTAGGTTGACCCAGAAGGGTGCCCAGTTCAGATGGTCGGACGAGTGTGAGGTGAGCTTTCAGAGGCTCAAGACAACTCTAACTACGGCACCGGTATTGGTTTTGCCCCCAGGTTCAAGGCCTTATACAGTCTATTGTGATGCTTCCCGTATTGGTCTTGGTGCAGTGTTGATGCAGGATGGCAAGGTCATTGCTTATGCTTGGAGTTGGCAGCCATTGTCCAGGCATTGAAGATTTGGAGGCACTACCTGTATGGCGTGGCGTGTGAGGTGTTCACTGATCATAAGAGTCTTCAGTACTTGTTCAAGCAAAAGGAGTTGAATTTGAGGTAGAGAAGGTGGTTGGAGTTGTTGAAAGATTAGGATATTACCATCTTATATCACCCGGGGAAGGCCAATGTGGTGGCCGATGCTTTGAGTAGGAAGTCAGCTAGTATGGGCAGTCTTGCTTTTATTCCAGTCAGTCAGAGGCCACTTGCTTTGGATGTTCGGGCTTTGGCCAATCTATTTGTAAGGTTGGATATTTCTAAGCCTAGTCGAGTGTTGGCTTGTACGGTCGCTCGTTCTTCATTATTAGAGCATATCCGTGATCGGCAGTTTGATGATCCCCATTTGTGTGTCCTTAAAGTCACGGTGCAGCGCGGAGGTGCCAAGCAGGTGACCTTAGATGATGATGGCATTTTGAGATTACAGGGGCGAGTTTATGTGCCCATTGTTGATGGGATTTGAGAGTTAATTTTAGGAGAGGCCCATAGTTCCCGGTACTCTATTCATTCGGGCGCCGCGAAGATGTATCAGGATTTGCAGCAGCATTATTGGTGGCGTAGAACGAAAAAGGATATTGTGGCATATGTGGCGCGGTGTTTGAATTGTCAACAGGTTAAGTATGAGCATCAGAGGCCTGGTGGTTTATTTCAGAGGATTGAGCTTCCCGAGTGGAAGTGGGAGAGGATCACTATGGACTTCGTTACTGGACTTCCGTTGACCCCGAAGAAGTTCGATGCAGTATGGGTCATTGTCGATAGGCTGACCAAGTCAGCACATTTCATTCATGTGGCAGTCTCCTATTCATCTGAGGGGTTGGCTGAGATCTATATCCGGGAGATTGTTCGCCTTCATGGTGTGCCGATATCTATCATTTCGGACTAAGGTGCGCAGTTTACCTCGCGTTTCTGGGGAGCAGTTCAGCAAGAGTTAGGCACCCAGGTGGAGTTAAGCACATCATTTCATCCTCAGACGGATGGGTAGTCCGAGCGGACTATTCAGATATTGGAGGATATGCTCTGAGCTTATGTTATTGACTTTGGAGGATCATGGGATCAGTTCTTGCGTTTAGCGGAGTTTGCCTACAACAACAACTACCAGTCGAGTATCCAGATGGCTCCTTATGAGGCTTTATATGGTAGGCAGTGTCAATCTCTGGTTGGATGGTTTGAGCCGAGAGAGGCTCGGTTGTTGGGTACAGATTTTGTTCAAGAGGCCTTGGACAAGGTCAGGATCATTCCGGATAGGCTTCATACAGCTCAGTCCAGGCAAAAGAGTTATGCCGATCGCAAGGTTCGAGATGTGGCTTTCATGGTGGGTGAGCGAGTATTACTCCGAGTGTCGCCGTCGAAGGGCGTGATGAGATTTGGGAAGAAGGGCAAGCTTAGCCCTAGATTCATTGGTCCGTTTGAGATTCTTGATCGAGTGGGAGAGGTGGCTTATAGACTTGCATTTCCACCTAGCTTATCAGCCGTACATCCAGTTTTTCATGTGTCCATGCTTCGGAGGTATCACGAAGATCCAGGCCATGTGTTAGATTTCAGCACTGTCCAGTTGGACATGACTTGTCTTATGAGGAGGAGCCGATAACTATTCTAGACCGGCAGATTCTTCAGTTGAGATCCAAGAGTTTCCCTTATATTCGTGTTCAGTGGAGAAGTCAGCCTCTTGCGACGACCTGGGAGTCCGAGTCCGATATGCGGATCCGTTACCCTCATTTATTCCCCGACTTAGGTACTTCCTTCTTCTGTCCATTCGAGGATGAACGGTTGTTTTAGAGGTGGAGAATGTGACGAACCAAAGGGTCATACACCTATTTTATTACCTATTCCGTACTTCTGAGGCCTTGAAAACATCATTTATAATTTCCTCGATTTGCATGTGCAGTCCGGGCGCGTAGCCGGACAGCTTAAATATGAAATTCTGTAAAAAATGCTAAGAATTGATATTTAAATGAATAAATTTGACTACGATAAACATTTTGGGTAAACGGACCCGGACCCGTGATTTGACGTCCTCGGAGGGTCCGTAGGAAAATATGGGACTTGGGCGTATGCCCGGAATCAAATTACGAGGTCCCAAGCCCGAGAAATGAATTTTTGAGTAAAATTGTTTTCTTAAAATATTTGAGGAAATTTAAAATGAAATCTGATTAGAACGTGATGGTATCAGGCCCGTATTTTGGTTCCGGCGCCCGGTACAGCTCTTATATATGGTTTAAGCACTTTTTGTAAAGTTTGGATGAAATCGGATTTCGTTTGACGTGTTTCGGACTTAAAAATGGAAAATTTGATGTATTATGAAATCGCAGGTGCGACCACCAGTGGCCTGGCCAGCCCCCGCAGGTGCGAGACCGCAGGAGCGGTCTCCACTTCGCAGGTGCAATCCCAGTCCCCCCAGCCTAATTCTGCAGGTGCGAGGTTCTTCTCGCAAGTGCGAGACCGCAGGTGTGGTCCCAGGCATCGCAGGTGCGATCGTTGTTCAGGCAATGAGTTTAAGTACGGGTTTTAAACCTATTTTCTCATTTCCCACATTTTTCCTTAGGCAATTTCCACCATTGTTAAGAGCTTTCGACCAGGTCTTGTAAGGTAAGTAAATTCCACCCGTAATTTTGTTTCATGCATGCATCCTAGCCTAATTAACTACACAAACTAGTGCAAAAATTCAAGAAATTTGGGTAGTAACGTAGAATTTGTGATCACTTTAGAATTTTCTGTGAATTGTCCATGAAATCAAGTAAAAATCATATATTTATGATCCTTAGGCTTTGGGTGAGTGTTCCCTTCGATTATTATAGGAATCCGAGCGAGCGGGCTCGGGGTCGAATTTTGATAATTTAGGAAGAATGCTAGGAAATGGATAATTAGGCCATGTAATTGAGTCATTGAATCCTTATTGATATACTTGTGTTGATTATGTCTAGATAATACCATTTCGGAGTTGAATTCTAAAGGAAAGGTGGTGTTAGAGGGTTGATCGCTATACTTTGGACCCGAGGTAAGTGTTTGGTCTAACCTTATCTTGAGGGAATAGGAGTTGAGTATAATTTGCAACTTGCTAATTGTCAAATACGAAGTATAGGCATGGTTACGAGTATCTATACATTGGTGTCTAGCATGACCGTGAGTCCTTATATTGTGAATATTCTGATTTTGGTGGTAATTTCCATGCTTAATTGATGATTTCTATATGTTGTGAAGAATATGTGAAGGGAATTGTAATCTTTAAACTCTGTTGGAGCATTGGCTCAAATTGTAACACGAACGATGAAGGTATATGAGATAAACGTATCCTTTGGAGCATTGGCTCAGATTGTAACACGAATGGTGAAGATATATGAGATAATTGCGTCCTTTGGAGCATTGGCTCAAGTAGTGGAGTGAATTATGAAATGAAGTGAAAGAAAGAGAAAGAGCTACTAAAATATACCCTTGTCGGGTCATTGTTGCTTTTGATATTGTCTTCCTTATTGGGATGTTGAGATTACTGTTATTGTTCCCTTGCTGAGATTTAATTGTTGATATTGTTCCCTTGCCGGGATTTAAATTGTTGATATTGTTCCCTTGCCGGGATTTAATTTAAGATATTGTTCCCTTGTCGGGAGTTAATTTTTTAATTGATGTTCCCTTGGCGGGATTTCTATTTTATTCTGCTTACTTCCTTTCCCTTGTTTGTGATTGTTGTTTGGGTGAGGAAGAGTGTTAAAGCACGAAGGGTGATGTCGTGCACTATGATATTGTGAGGAAGAGTGTTAAAGCACGAAGGGTGATGCCGTGCATTGTTTGATATTGTCCCATTGCTGGGGTTATTATTTCTATTATGTTTACTCTCTTGCTCTTGTTTGTGATTGCTGTTTGGGTGAGGAAGAGTGCTAAAGCACGAAGGGTGATGATGTGCATCGTTTGATATTGTGAGGAAAGAGTGTAAAGTACGAAGGGTGATGTCGTGCCGTACGATGTACCATTCCGTACCGATATTCATTGATTATACTGTGAGGAAAGAGAGTAAAAGCACGAAGCGTGATGTCGTGCCATGATTTACATTGATTACATTATACATTGCATAGTGAGGACGAGAGTAAAAGCACAAAGGGTGATGTCGTGCCATGATTTACATTGATTACATTATACATTGCATAGTGAGGACGAGAGTAAACGCACGAAGGGTGATGTTGTGCAAGTTTGTGATTCCTACTCCTTATTGATATTTTGGCCTTGTTGTTCTTTTCCTTGTTTGAGATTTCTTATTTGAAACTGTTATCTCCCCACAACATATTCACATTCCTTTATTAATTGTTTCTCCCTATATTTCTTATCCGTTTTATATATGTATATATTTATTTGAACTACACAGGTTTATTTGGTAGTCTGGTTCTAGCCCCGTCACTACTTCGCCGAGGTTCGGCTAGGCACTTACCAGTACATGGAGTCGGTTGTACTGATGCTACACATGTACTTCTTTATGTTGTGCAGATTACGCAGCCGAACCTGGAGGACATCATTAGTGGGAGTGTCTTCCAGCTTATCATAGAGGCTTCAAGGTATACCCGCTGGCGTTCGTTGGCCTTGGCGTCTCTTCCATCCCTTTTTTCTTCGATTCTGTCTTATTTTTCCTCTAGCTTCAGAGGCAGACATGTATTTCCTTTCAGACTTGTATTTAGCACTTTATAGACAGTTCGTGAGTTTGTGACTCCAGGTTTTGGGAAAATTTACGCGTTTTTGTATTTTGATGTCCTTATTTAGCTCGAGACCATATTTATTTCCGCTGCTAAACTGTGAACCGATTAGTTTATCCTATTAATTGGTGTTAATATGCTAGTTTATCTATATACATTGGCTTGTCTAGCGGGTTCAATGTTAGACTCCATCACGGCTCAATGGTGGGATTTCGGAGCGTGACACTACCTCTCTGAGGTTAGGCGGGCGACTTACTGAGTACACGTTGTTTTTATACTCATGCTACACTTGCTGTGCATTTTATTGCACAGGTACTTTCATAGCAATGTGGAGGATTTGGAGACTTAGGCGAGCTACATCATTCGGAGGCGATCCGCAGCTGGCAGAGTCTCCCTCGTACTGTATTTATTTTTATTTTAAATTTCCTTGTCCAATTTGTACTTCGGACAAGCTTTGTGATGATTGTATCAATTCTTAGAAATTGCTCATGTACTTGTGACACTGGGTTCTGGGATGTGTTGGGATATATTTGCTAAAGTGTAATATTTAAACTATTGTTTTATTTGGCAGATTTTATTTAGTTAATATGTAATAAAGTGAAAGGAATTTTTTTTTTAATAAATGTTAAAACAGGAAATTATTTCAATTAATTAATGATTGGCTTGCCTGACAATGATGTCCGGCGCCATCAGGACCTTATGGATTTTGGGTCGTGACATAAGATATATAACAAAGACTTAATTTCATTAAGATGCTATCAGCCACATTCATTACTAACTGCCGCCACCACTAGCCATTATCAACTACAACTACCACCACCACCATCCTCAACCATAGCTGCCACCGGCCACCATTATCAACTACTACCACCATCCTCAAACATAGCCTCCGCCACTACCCCCACCCCCACCACCATTATCCTCAACCATAAACACACATTCACCCACCTCAACTATCACCACCAACTTCCCCATCACCATCAGTAACTATAGCCGGCACCGCCCACCATTATAAACTACCACCACCTATCATCACCTTTCTCAATCACAACCACTAGCACCACCACCACCCACCGTTCTTAACTATCACCATCCACCACCACCATCCTCAACCATAATCACTATCGCTACCAATTACCGCTAGCTACTACCCAGAACCACAGCCATCAACCAAAATCACACCAACTACTGCTTCTACTCGGCACTCACAAGCAACTTTGTTAGCTATCACCACCACCAACTATCCCCCACATATATATATATATATATATATGTATATGTATATGTATATTTGATATAAAATAACATTAATTAGTATTTTATTTGAATTTATGTTTGTCAATTTTTAAATAAAGATAAATTATATATATTCAGATGTTTAAAAAAAAAACATTATTCATCGTTTCATAATTAGATCATAAAACACATCTTATTATTCAAATGTGTATTCAGATGCAGATGTCTTAATCTTAATACACATCTTGATATTCATATATGTATTCAGATTCAAATGTCTTAATCTTAAAAAAACAAATGAGGTCTAAAAGAATTAGTAACAATCAATTTAAAAAGAAAGTAATAAAGTCGTAAAAGTGACGTGGGCCTTGTGATAATGATGATAGTCTATAAAGGAGGAAAGAAACATATTCACGCATTTAGGGGTGAATTCCAAAAGTAACTATCCCTATTTCCAAATTAAATCTAATTGTTCCATATTTTCCTTTTCATGAAAAATGTACTTTTTCTTTGATATAATAAAAATCTTTTAAAACAATTATCATATACGACTATTTAATATTAGAAAATTTCTGCTGAATATGTAAAAAAGGCAGGCTATTAGTTTTTTTAAGATTAAGACGTCTGAATTTGAATACATGTATGAATATCAAGATGTGTATTGAGATTAAGACATTTGAATCTGGATATTCATTTGAATGTTAAGATGTGTATTAAGATCTGAATACTAAATGATAAAGACTGTTTGATTTTTAACAACTGAATGTATAAAATTTATGTTTACTTAAAAATTAATAAACATAATATTCAAATAAAATACTAATTAATCTAATATTTCATCACTAAAATATATAGCTTTTTAAAATATGATAGTTCCTGGTGGTGATGGTTAACGGTAGTGCTTGTGACTGTCGACTAAAAGCGGTGATTGGTAGCAGATTCGGTTGATGGTGGTAGTTTAGGGTAGTAGCTAGTGGTGATTGGTAGTGGTAGCTATTATGATTGAGGATGGTGGTGATGTGTGGTGATAGTTAATAATGGCAGGTGGTGGTCATGGTAGTTGTGATTGAGGAAGTTGGTGGTCGTGGTGGTAGTTTATAATGATATGTAGTGCCAGCTATGGTTGTTGATTGTGATGGGGTGGTTACTTGTAGTAGTTGAGGGGGATAAGTGTTGGTTGTCGTTGAGAATGATGGTGGTGGGGATGGTGGGTGGTGGTAGTCGACAATGGTGACGGCTATGATTGAGGATGATGGTGGTGGCAGGTGGCATAGTGGTAGTTGATAATGGTAGGCGGTGGCGGTAGTTAATAATGAATATGAGATGATAGCATCTTGATGAAATTAATGCCTCATTTGTTTTCACTTAATGGAGGTCTGAATCTTAATCATTCAGATCTCATACGTTAAGTGCGTCTGTTATTAAAGTATGAATCTTAATTATCAGATCTTAATCATTAAATGTCCTTATTTTTTACTTCATAACCACTTAATGGGTCTAAATAGATCTTTATGATTAAGATCTATAATAGAGACTTAATTTCATTAAGATGCTATCTTCCATATTCATTATTAACTGTCGTGTCACGACCCCAAATCTACACTACCGCGATGGCACCTATTGTGGTACTAGGCTAGCCAATTTACTGAACATAATACAAGGAAGTTTCCATTTAAATCAATAAAGTATTTTATCAAAAATCTTCCACAATTTTGGATAATCAAGGGAAAAAATATGTATAATAACATCCTCAAACCCAGAGTCAATAGCCATGAGCAACTAAATAGAACACAATAACTGACACGATTTCCTTAATACACCAAATCTAGGAAAAATGTAAATATCGACAAAATGAGAAGGAGAAGGGTGGGGCTGCGGACGCAGTGCAGCTACCTCACAATCTCCAACAACTGCTCCACTGATGAAGAATCGAATTTCACTCGATCCGGGCACCTAGATCTGCACACAAGGTGCACGGAGTAACTTGAGTACACCAACTCAGTAATTAACAAATATAAATAAGGACTTGAGTGCAGTGACGGGCTTTTATAATCATGAAAATTCATATAATAAACATTAGTGGAAAATAATAAATCAAGTAAGGGATCTATGTCCCGAAAGTTTCATAACACTCCAGTTTTCCCCTTCCAAATTTCATTTAAAACATTGGTTCAACACTTATCGTTTAGAGGCAAGAATGTAAAGAAGAGTGAAAACAGTAGTTTCATAACAATTAAGCCCCTTGGGCACAGTGTCACTCGCAATATAAAGCCTCTCGGGCAAGCCTCTCAGTCACTCGTGACTCATCTCTCATCAATCAGCACTCACACTCAACACCCACGCTTAATAGGTTCCATATAATAACCGTTGCGACGTGCATCCCGATCCATATATATATATATAATGCTACGGCGTGCGGCCTGATTGTAATGACCCAGGTGGTCATTTTGAGAGGTAGCGCCCCAATCCCCCAATAACTGCTTCTCCCATGTCCATTTATGTTATTGAAACTTGTCCGAGCATTGAATGGTGAAATTCATAGTGATTTTGGACACATCCTTAAATGTAGATTTTAGCTTTTGAAATTAGGTCGTAGCTAGAACTGTGTGAAGACGTATCCGGAATGGAATTATGCCGACTCCGTCAGCTCCGTTGGGTCATTTCGGGGTTAGGAGCGTGTTAGGAATGTGTTTTCGAGGTCGGTTGTACACTTAGGCTTGAATTGGCGAAAGTTAGAATTTCGGCGATTTCGGCCGATAGGTGAAATTTTGATATCGGACTCGGAATGGAATTCTGAAATCGACAGCAGGTCCGTAATGTCATTTATGACCTGTGTGCAAAATATGAGGTCATTCGGACGAGTTTAGACGTGATTCGGCATCGGATGTGGATTCTAGAAATTTCATATGTTCTTAGGCTTGAATCTATGCATAATTCATGATTTTGATGTTATGAGGTGTGTTTTTAAGGCTCGACCAAGTTTGAATGAAGTATTAGGGTTGGTTGGTAGGTTTTGTTGAGGTCCCGGGGGTCTCGGGTGTTTTTTGGGTGTTCAAACGAGCATTTTTGGCCTAATAGCCTTAGCTGAATTTCTGGTTTTTCTGCAGCAGTATTTTGTTCTCTGCGATCACATGGGCTCACCCGCGATCGCGTAAGGTAAATGTGAGAGATCCTGCGATTTGTTCTCTGCGATCACAAGAAGAGGTCCGTGATCGGTGTGTGTTGGAATTTTGGTCTTCGCGACCGCATGACCTGGACCGCGGTCGCGTGGAGTATTCGTGGTCTGGGGGAGTTTCAATATTTGTTCTACGCGGTCGCGTGGCCCCAACAGCGATAGCGCAGCTCTGGGTCATGAAGGCCCGGGATTGCAATCACGTAATCGCGATCGCGATGAAGGGTTACAGGCGTGTGGATGAATGTTCTCCGCGATCGCGACTATGTGTCTGTGATCGCATAGAAGAAACACCTGGGCAGAATATTAAAACCCCAATTCCAGGTTTTAAGCCTATTTTCACCATTTTGATTTTGAGAGCTCGGGAGAGGTGATTTTTGAGGACTTTTGCACCTGGGTAACTTGGGTAAGTGATTTCTACCCAATTTAGATTAATTCCCATGATTCCTAACTTAAATCTAGTCTTTAAATTCGAATTTGGGTGGAAAATTTGGAAAAATTGGATGAACTTCATAGACCAAATTATTGAGTTTTGATTGGGTGTTTGACCTCCGTTTTGAGAGATTTTCATATGTTTAGACTCGTGAGTGAATAGGTGTCCAGAAAATATAATTTTTACCTGATTTCGAGACGTGGGCCCGGGCGACTTTTTGGGTGAATTTCCTAATTTTGCATATTAGCTTCGAATTAATTAGCTATTTTGATCCCTTAAAGTGTTATTTACATTATGCAATCATATTTATTAGGTTTGGGCCACCCGGAGTCGGATACTCGCGGCAAGAGCGTGGTATTGAGTTGATTAGCGCAGTCAAGGTAAGTGGCTTTCCTAACTCTATGTTGGGGACTTCCCCTTAGGCATTTTTATACTGGTTTTGTTATGTGGACGTCGTGTACATGATGTGACGAGGGCGTACACGGATCATTGTTGCTAAAATTACACTTTTCCTTCCATGCAATCACTCATTTTTATTCCTATATTATTGTTTCCTGTCTTAAATGAGTAGTTAGCCTAAGAATAAGCATGCCTACCTGTTCTTACTTGATTTCCTCTTATTTGCTACTAGTTGCACCATGCTTAGGTAGTTTTACTTTATTCTTGCCTGTTGTTTTTTTTCCTGAACTGTTTATTTAAGCCGTATCCGACATACTTCTACATTGCATATTTAAATTGAGACTCAGCCCAAAATATCTTTCATTTGTTTGAAAACAGGGTGATAAACAGGAATAAATAATGAACAAGTATAAATCATGACTGAGATTATATTTTCTGTCAAAACAACGTGAGAATAGAAGTAAAACACCCCTGAGGGTTCAAACAGGTCGGCACGAGGCCTCAAACATGGCATACAGCCCAAACGTAGTATAAATCTCTCAAATACGGAATATCATATGATATCAAATCAAATACGCGACTTAGTAGTCGCTACGGGACGGACCAAGTCACAATCCCTACGGTGCACGCCCACATGCCCGTCACCTAGCATGTGCGTTCACCTCATTTATCAAATCGGTACAAAATACTGGGGTTTCATACCCTCAAGTCTAGATTTACGTTCATTACTTACCTCAAACTAGATGAAAAACTACACCGCGATGCCTTTTCCACTCGACTCGGCCTCAACGCACCCCGAATCTATTCAAAACAGATTCATATCATCAAAATATGCTTAAGGAACAAATCCCACTCGAAAAGAACAAATTTACATAAACAAATCCGAAATTGGCCAAACCCGACCCCCGGCACGTCTCGGATTCCGATAAAACCACAAAATAAAAATCCTTACTCTCTCACGAGTTCATACATGACAAATACATCAAAATCAGACCCCAAATGGCCCCTCAAATCCCCAATTTACACTTCCCAATTTCAAGACCTAATCTCCAAAATTTATCCACTAAAACATGATTAATCAATGGAATAATCGTCATAAACACAAGATACAAGGTCCATGTAGCTTACCTCACTGAATACTCTTGACTCCCCCTTGAAATCCCATCTCAAAGCTCCAAAATCCGACACAAATGGTGAAGAAATGAGTGAAAATTCGCGAAGGCAACCTTATATAGGTTCTGCCAAGCAATCTCGCACCTAAGACCCCATGCCCGCACCTGCGGAAACTCCCTCGCTTAAACTAAAAATCCGCATCTGCGGCCTCCCACACGCACATGCGGACCTGCAGGTACGATCCAACTTCCGCACCTGCGCTCCCAAGCCAGGTTCCATTTTCTGCATCTACGCAAGGTATTCCGCACCTGCGGCTCCCCGTCCGCAGGTGCGGCCACACCATAAGGCCTGCACCAGCCATTTGCTGAATTTTTCTCCAACTCCCAACCTTTCGACATCATCCAAAATCAATCCCGAGCCGTTCGGGGCCTCAATCAAGGTACCAACAAGTCATATAACAATATACCAACCTAGTTGAAGCCTCAGAACACTAAAAATAACATCAAAACACCAAATCGATTCCAAATTCAAGCCTAAGGATTTCTAAACATCCAAAATTTGCCAACGATGCCAAAACCACTCAAACCACGTCCGAATGTCCTGAAAATTTGTACACACATCAAAAATGACACCACGAATTCCTCATTACAACAATTCCTAATCCCGATCGAAAAGTCGATAAAATCACCCTCATACCCACGTGCCCGGATTCCAAAATTTTTAAAGATAAAGGTTACCCATAACATTGCGAACTCAAATATATATTTTATTCCCACTTCCATGTCAAAATTCGTGGTAAAAATCCAAAATACCAAAATCTAGGTCTTCTACCGAAACCCCATATTTTATACTAATTTTCCATGTTCAAATCCATATGAAAATCATGTATTTTACTTAATACTTGCGGGAATTACTTACCTCATAATAGATGATGGAATCCCCTCTCTTCAAAGGCTCCAAAATCACCCAACCAAAGTGAGAAATGAGTGAAAAATAGCCAAATCCCGTCTTTAAAATAAACACACTGCCCTGCGATTCTTCGCACCTGCGTTCACTTGACCACTTCTGTGGTTCTGCATGTGCGGTCAAAACCACCGCTTCTGTGGTCTCTCGCCAGGCCCCACTCCGCTTCTGCGGCACCACGCACGCAGGTGCGGTCCCGCTCTTGCGGATATCGATCGCATCTGCGGTCCACGCCTCCCCAGCAAAAATCCGCATCTATGAGTCCCTTCCCACTCCTGCGGAGCTCGCACCTGCATCCTCTTTACGTTGGTGCGACCACACCAGATGCTCAGCTGCAGCCCTTCCTCAAACTCCATTTTCGGCCCGTTAACCACCCGAAATACACCCGAGGCTCCCGGGACCCAGCCCAATCACACCGACCAGTTCCAAAACATAATGCGGACCTGCTCGTGGCCTCAAATCACATCAAAAAATGCAAAAACCATGAATCACACTCAAATTCAAGCTTTATGAACTTTAGGACTTCCAACTTAAGCATTCGATGTCGAATCCTATCAAATCACGTCCAATTGACCTCAAATTTTGCACACAAATCACATTTAACATTATGGACCTACTCGAGCTTCCGGAATCAGAATCTGACCCTGATATCAAAAGTCCACTTCCGGTCCAACTCCTCGAAAACCTTCGAATTTCTAACTTTAGCCAAATGGCTCCGAAATGACCTACGAACGTCCAAATCCACTTCCGATCACGCTCCCAATACCATAATCACCACACAAAGCTATTCCCAGACTCGGAATTCCAAACGGACATTGATAAAACTAAAATGCACTTTAACCCAAATATATGAATTTTCTTCCAAAATGCCAACTTCCACAATAGACGCCGAAACGCTCCCGAGTCCTCCATAATCCGATTCGAATATATTACCCAGTCCAAAATCATCATACGAACCTGCTGGAACCTTCAAATCTCAATTCCGAGGTCATTTACTCAATGATCTAACCTTAGCCGATTCTTCCAACTTAAAGCTTCCGAAATGAGAACTCTCTTCCCAAATCAACTCAGAACTTCCCGAAATTCAACTCCGACCATGCGAACAAGTCATAATACCTTAAGTGATGCTACTCATGGCGTCAAACTGCTTAACAACGTGCTAGAGCCCAAAACGACCGGTCGGGTCGTTACACTTTTAATGATAGCAACCAACATAAAATTATTTTTAATACCATATATGTGCAAGTCCATAAAAAGTTCTAAAAATATCCCACTTGGTCTACACATATAACTCTATAATTATATGTCACCTTGTGATGTCAAAATATTTGCTATCATACCTCCGAACAATCTCGTCCATCAATCATGCCAATATTGAACCAATGCGGGTTTCGTTACATTTATCATACTAAACCTTTCTTGATCACGAATACCAATATAACCAAATGACATAAATCAAGTATGGACGTGTAGCATGAAAACCACATGCAATGTGATCCAAGCATGCCTATTTTCAACTGGTCCAACTGAAAAAACAAGTCAGAGTGAAAAATAAATAGAATACTTCATTTCTGCAGAAATGACCTTAAATATCTTTAAAATGAAGTCATAACTTGAAAGACAAATTTTGTCTATAAAAAAATTTTAAATGGTTACAAACATCCACTGAAACTGAATATTCTTAAATGACTTGACACCCATATGAGTAGTAAGCCCATGAAGGACCTTGGGTGGTAGTCCCTTAGTAAGTGGATCCACAACCATGGAGTTTGTACCATTATGCTCTATAGACACCTAGCCACTCTGAACTATTTATTTAACAACCAGGAACTTTATGTTATGTGCTTTGACTTTTATCGAACTCCTGTTCATATTAAAATATAAGACTAGTAACTTATTGTCACTAGCTGAAGTGTGCTTTCAACTTGTAACGACCCGGCTGGTCGTTCCGAGAATTTAGCCATGTTTCCCCCATTTCTGCTTCATTTTTATATGGTTCAACTTCATTTATGTGTGTTGGGTCGGTTTGTTCAGGTTCAGAATGGTCATGGTGAGCATTGAGGCAATTAGTCTCTCAAGGTAGCCTAATAGTTGAGAAAGTCAACTGAGGTTTGACTTATTGGTGAACGACCTTGGAACACGTATTTTGTGGCTCGGATAGCTTCGTTAGGTGATTTGGAACTTCTGAGTGTGTTCAAAATATTTTTGTGATGCCCGGTGTAGAATTAGGCTTGAGTTGGCGAAAGTTAGTTTTTGGTGATTTCCGGTCGGCACTGGAAAATAGGCTATCGAGGTCAGAGTGGAATTCCAGAAGTTGGAACAGGTTCGTAATGTCATTTTGGATGTGTGTGCAAAATTTCAGGTCAATCAGAGGTGTTTTGGTTGGTTTCGGCGTAGTTGGCGTAATTTAGAAGTTTCAAAGTTCATAGGCTTGAATTTGATGTAAATTTGGTGTTTTCGTGTTGTTTTTAGTATTTTTAAGTCTTGACTAAGTTGGAATAATGCTATGGGTCTTTTGCTATGTTTTGTTGGGGCCCCGAGGGGCTCGAGATGGATTTCGGATGGTTGGTGGGGTTTTAGAAACTTGGAAATCTCAGAAAATAGCTGCTGGTGTGTGATTGCTGGTGTTGACCGCACCTGCGGTCGAGAAGCCGCAGGTGCGATGGTCGATGTCGCAGGTGCGAAAAAGGCTAGGCAGGGGAATTTCCGCAGGTGGGAAGTTTGGGCCACACCTGTGAAGCCGCAGGTGCGGAAGGTTGGGCGCAGGTGCGGAATTTGGTCCGTTAAGTGAGATTCTGCAGGTGCGCACCTAGGACCGCAGGTGCGGAAATGACTGGCAGAACAATATATAAAGGCCCTCCGTGAAATTCATTTCATTTCATTTCACCATTTTTGCATGCGGGGGGGAGCTCCTTTGAAGGAAAATTGGAGAGGGGATTTGTGATTCTTCAGTGAAGGTAAGTTCTCGGGTTATTATCATTGTTTCTATGCTATTTTAATCCGGATTAGGCTTGTATTTGTGGGATTAAAGTAAGAAAAGTTGGAAAATAGGAGGAAAGAGTTGGGAATTTCTTTTGGCAACTTTTGTCAATTATGGTCCGACTTTGATGTTCTTGGTACGTGCGGTCTCGTGGGAGGATAAGGGTTCTTGTGATATAAATTTTATCAAATTCCGAGACGTGCGCCCAGGGCTCGGGTTTGGCCAAATTTTGAGATTCTTGTATAAATTGATAATTTTTGATTGGGTTGTGTTCCTTGCGTATATGTTAATGATGTTGAACTGGTTTTAGCTAGATTCAGAGCAATTGAGAGCCAATTTGAGGGACAAAAGCATAGCGGACTAGTTTTGTGACCCGGTAGAGGTAAGTAATGGTTATAAATCTTGTCCTGAGGGTATGGAACCTCGGACTGCATTATTTTCTCACTGAATTTAGAATGGAGCACATGTCTAATGACGAATATGTGGCGCGTACTGATTTTTGGATTGGACTAGGTCCTCTCCGTGGCCACTAATGAGTTGCATATTTACTCAAAATCTTATGTTAAATTATGTTCTAAAGACTTGTGAAATATTTGGGCTATAAGCCGTGTTTGGGGCCTCGTGCCGATCTGTTTAGACCCTTTGAGGGCGGTTTACTACTGTTTTCCTCACTACTTGTTGAGGAATATTGAACTGGCACGAATATTTGAGAATTGAGCTAACATCAATATCAGAGTACTAAGCTGGCATGAATATTTAAGTATTAGGCTGACATGAGTAGCTGAGTATTGGAAACTTGAATGTTATAACATGACACATGAACTACTGGATGTACCACCACTAATTCTGGTGGCAACTCCAACTCATAAGCTAATTGACCGATCCTTTGCAAGATTCTATATTGCCCAATATAGCAGGGAATGTGCTTCCCCTTCCTCCCAAATCTCATAACGCCTTTCGTAGGCGAAAGTTTCAGAAACATCCAATCATCAACTTGAAACTCTAGGTCTCTATGTCGCACACTCGAATAGGACTTTTAGTGGCTCTGATTCGTCTTCAAATGCTCTTGAATCAACTTAACTTTCTCTATAGTCTGATAGACCAAATTTGGTCCTAAAAACTCCTCTTCACCAACTTTGAACCAACCAATTGGCGATCTACACCCTCTCCCATAAAAAAACTCGTACGTTACCATTTTAGTACTAGAATGGTAGGTGTTATTATTAGCAAGGTCAATGAGAGGTATGTGATCATCCTAATTACCTTTACAATCAAGGATATCCTCAAGTGTTTGAATAAAGCACTATGCTTGCCCATCTTTCTGAGGATGGAAAACTTGTGCCTAATCATTTCTGAAAGGACTTCTAAAGTTCATCTTAAACTGAGAAACATTGTCTGAAATGATGGACAACGGTGTCCCATGCAATCAGACTATTTCTTAGATATACAACTTGGCATAATCCTCTACTGAATCTGTAATTTTTTTCCCACTGCCACTATACTTCGGGTTAATCTTAAACTTTTCGGGTTCTAACATGCGTTCGGTGTTTCAAATTGTTACCCACTCACTATCGTTCACTTTACCAAGTAAATCAAATTGTACCTCTACTAGCTCTGCTGAAAGTGCTAATTCACTGTATCTACTCAAACATACTAACTACCTGCTAGCGTCATGTGTTCATGTTCTTCTTTGAATAACTAAAGTGAAGCATAAGGCTATTTCTGACTTCCCTCGCCATCCGACCCTGGTCTACAGTGGAATACTTATCTCCCCCCCTTTTCTTGAACTATGTACATGGATCACACTTAGAGAAATTTCATCTGTCTTAAACGAAATTGGAATATCCAACCCCAAGCTTTCTATACACTTCAAAATCACTTCAGACTATAAACCTCCAGCCTAAACACATAGTCACATCATTTGAAGGGGAAATGTCAGATCTTTTATCTCACAATAATAGCCAGTTCTTATAGTAACTTACTAACGTGATACTTCTAGTTCTGACTTATATACATCTAAACAACTTAAAACCATTCCCTAAAATTCAATGTTGCCTGCTCTTGGTTCTCATTTCGTACATCATATTATTCTTAGCTATATTTCCCTTAGGCTCTTTTCTGTCTAAAACCATAGTGATCAATTATATGCCCGGTGCGGTGGAATTCTTAACCTGATACACCGTGGGGTCTGACATATGGATACACTGCCATACACATTTGATAAATCACTTCATGCACCATCCGGTGAGTCTTGGGTCATAATCCCTAAAACATTCAAAGATTTTGCTATAACCACTGTTACTTACATTTTATTTGAGCATCCATATGCATCATTGTATACTCACAAGTCCCCAAAAATTTTGATGTATAACCATAAACTTGCTAACTGAAAGAATGTATAACTGGTAATTGAGGTAAAGTGATAACCATAGAACATGATAACTACTTTTTTACTTTTTGATAAGGTTGTGCTCTAATTTGTACTACTACCCATTGCATCCCACTTTTAACATCATCTCATGTCTCATTTGTTACCAACCTATACTCCATAATTATATCCCAATGGGAAATCATCATCTCTAGAAGCTTGGGTTTTTCTCGCCCGTCGCTTGGGCATTAGATACGTATAGAATTTGATAGGAATAGAAGGTTAATTGTTGCTCTAAGCTTCATGGCATGATCTAGAGTAGAAATAAGTGAGACAATCCTGGATGTCTTAGTAGTTAACCATTTATATGAGTAGCCCACACACTCATATAAAGGAAACTCCACTGGACACGGCTTCATAGACTCCCTAGGATTCTTGAACCTAGTGCTCTAATACCAAGATTTTTCACGCCCCGAACCTGGGCCTGCACGTAACACGACACCCGCTGCCTGACTACATGTGACCGAGCGAACCAACTGGCTGACTGAATCAATATGTGATATCATAACATACTGAATGCGTAAGATAAACTAACACATGTTGATATACTAAAAGTCTGGATGATATAAATCAAAGCGTGGAAATACTAATACAATTCTGAAACATATTTGTAGCCAACATAGCTTAATAAGAAAAGCCTGCGACTCTGTCTAACTATTACTCTAGTCTATGAAGCCTCTAATGAAGTACTGAAAACACTGACTGTCTAAAAATACTGAAAATTGTAAGGTAATGATAATGCCTCAAAAGAACTGGGATCACCAAATAGCTGGTATAAAGGGGCTTCATTACCTATATCGTGAGATACAGGCCCTGGGCAAAAAGGGGCGTCAGTACATTTAAATTACACTGGTATGCAAAGAAGCTGAAAGAAAGAATTATAAATTCTGAAACTGAAACTAAGCTGATAACTGAGAATTGATAATTGATAACTGAAATGATAACTATTTAAACTGAGACTGAAATGATAACTGATAACTAGTAATTGAACTGAACAAAGGAAGTAAGGATATGAATACTCCCTCTTCTGAATGATGAACAACATGTTTATCTGAATAAGCTATGTCCTCGGGACCAATATATATGTGCACAAGCTACCACCTCAGGCCCAAGTATATGAAGCTTTGTCACACCCCGAGACTGGGCCTAGACATAATACGGCACTCGGTGCCTGACTACATGTGACCGAGCGAACCAACTGGCTGGCTTAATCAACATGTGATATCATAACATACTGAATGCAGAAGATAAACTAACACATGCTGATATACTGAATATCTAAACGATGTAAATCAAATGCGAAAACACTAATATAAGTCTGAAACATATATGTAGCAACATCGCTTAACCTTAAATGGCTGTGATTGCCTATGGCTCGCGCCAGTTGAAGACTCATGAGAAGAATTACCCGGTGCATGATCTCGAGCTAGCAGACATTGTTCACGCCTTGAAGATTTGGCGTCATTACTTGTATGGAGGTCATTGTGAGGTTTTTACTGATCGCCATAGCATGCAACACTTGTTTAAGCAGAAGGATCTGATCTTGCGTCAGAGGATATGGTTGGATCTTCTCAAGGACTATGATATCACTATTCTATACCATCAGGGGAAGGCCAATGTAGTGGCCGATGCCTTGAGTCACAGAGGAGACAGCTTGGGGAGTCTAGCATATCTTCCAGCAGCAAAGAGACCATTAGCACTTGATGTTCAGGCCTTAGCGGTCCAGTTGGCGAGGTTGGATCTATCTGAGCCCCGCAAGGTATTTGCTTTTTTAGCCTCCAGCTCTTCTCTTTATGACTGTATCAGAGAGCGCCAGTATGATGACCCACACTTGCTCGTTCTTCAGGATAAGGTCCGACGAGTTGATGCCAGGGATGTAGTTATTAGCGATGATGGTATTATGAGGATGTAGGGTCGGATATGTGTGCCTAATGTAGATGGGCTTCGGGAGTTGATTCTTAAGCAGGCCCACAGCTCGCGGTATTCCATCCTTCTGGGTGTCGCGAAGATGTATTAGGATCTGAGGCAACATTATTGGTGGAGGCGAATGAAGAAGGATATTTTTGGATTTGTAGCTCAGTATCTCAGCTGTCAGCAGGTCAAGTACGAGCACCAGAGACCTGGTGGATTTCATTAGAGTTTTGTTATTCCTGAGTAGAAGCGGTAGCAGATCACTTAGGGACAGGCCTCCGTACATCAGATTGAACTGAACTTTGTAGTCGGGATCCCACGGACTTCGAGGAGGTTCAACGCTATGTGGGTTATTATGGATCGACTGACTAAGTCCACCTACTTCATTCTTGTTGGTACTACTTATTCTTCGGAGCAATTAGTTGAGATTTATATCAGGGAGATTGTTCGGTTGCATGGTGTTCCTGTAATTTCCGACAGAAGTACTCAATTCACATCGCAGTTCAGGAAATTCGTGTAGAGAGAGTTGGGTACTCAGGTTGAGTTGAGCACGACTTTTCACCCTCAGACGAACGGGTAGTCCGAGTGCACTATTCAGATTCTAGAGGACATGTTGCACAATTGTGTTATTGACTTTGGGGGTTCATGGGACCAGCTTCTGCCACTAGCGGAGTTTGCATATAATAATAGTTATCAGTCGAGTATTTAGATGGCTTCATATGAGGCTTTGTATGGGAGGAGGTGTAGATCTCTGGTCTGTTGGTTTGAGCTGGATGAGGCCAGACTCTTGGGTACGGATTTGATACAGGATGCTTTAGATAATGTGAAGTTGATTCAGGAGCAGCTTCGCACGGCGCGGTCGAGGCAGAAAAGTTATGCAGACCGGAAGGTACGGGATTTATATTTCATGGCCGGGAAGAAGGTCCTACTGAAGGTGTCACCCATGAAGGGTGTTATGCAGTTTGGGAAGAGGGGCAAGTTGAGTCCCCAGTTCATTGGGCCTTTTGAGGTGCTTCAGAGAGTTGGAGAGGTGGATTATAGACTTGCCTTGCCACCTAGCTTGGTGAGCGTTCATCCAGTATTTAATGTTTCCATGCTTCGGAAGTATATTAGTGACCCATCTCATGTTTTGAACTTCAGCACGGTTCAACTAGAGGGTGATATGTCTTATGAGGTAGAGCCAGTAGCCATTTTGGGTTGTCAAGTCAGAAGGTTGAGGTCTAAGGATATAGCTTCAATGAAAGTACAGTGGAGAGGACAGCCGGTGGAGGAGGCCACCTGGGAGACTAAACGGGAGATATAGATCAGATATCCCAACCTTTTTGAGACTCCAGGTATGACCCGTTCAAGGATGAAAGTTTGTTTAAGAGAGGGAGAATGTAATGACCCGGCCGGTCGTTCCGAGAGTTTAGCCTTGTTTTCTCCATTTATGCTTCATTTTTGCATGGTTCTGCTCTTTTGTGTTGTGTAGGGTGGTTTGGTTCGGGTTTGGAGTGGTTGTGGAGAGAAATGAGACACTTAGTCTCTTAAGTTGGTGATTTAGTAGGAAAATACAACCGGAAGTTGACTTATAGGTAAATGATCTCGAAATGATGTCTTGTAGCCCGAGTAGCTTCTTTAGGTGATTTGGGACATAGGAGTGTGGTCGGAATGTCATTTGGAGGTCCGGAGTAGAATTAGGCTTGAATTGACGAAATTAGATTTTTTGCAATTTCCGGTTGGCAGTGGAAAATTAGCTATCGGGGTCGGAATTGAATTTCGAAAGTTGGAGCAGGTTTGTAGTGTCATTTCGGATGTGTGTGCGAATTTTCAGGTCATTCGAACGTGGTTTGAGTGGTTTCGGCATCGTCGGTGAATTTTGAAATACTAGAAATCCTTATGCTTGAATTTGGATTCGATTTGGTGTTTTGATGTTGTTTTTAGTTTTCTGAGGGTTCGACTAGGTTGGTAAATTGTTATATGACTTGTTGATACCTTGATTGAGGCCCCGAGGGGCTCGGGATTGATTTCGGAAGATATTGGAAGGTTGGGAGTTAGAGAAAAATGCAGCAAATGGCTGCTGGTGCAGGCCTTCTGGTGTGGCCGCACCTGCGGACCGGGAGCCGCAGATGTGAAGGCACAGGTGCGGAAAACCTTGGGAAGATGCGGAAAATTGAACCTGACCTAGGAGCGCAGGTGCAGAAGTTGGATCGCACTTGCGGGCCTGCAGGTGCCTGTGGAAGGCCGCGGATGCGGGTTTTGAGTTTAAGTGAGAATCCGCACCTGCGAGGAATTTTCCACAGGTGCGGGTATGGGCTCACAGGTGCGAGATTGCTGGGCAGAAGCTATATAAGGTTGCCTTCGCAAATTTTCACTCATTTCTTCATCATTTTTGTCGGATTTTGGAGCTTTGAGCTGGGATTTCAAGGGGGAATCAAGAGTATTCACTTAGGTAAGCTACATGGACCTTGTATCTTGTGTTTATGACAATTATTCCATTGTTTAATCATGTTTTAGTGGAGAAATTTGGGAGATTAGGGCTTGAAATTGGGAAGTGTAAATTGGGGACTTGAGGGTCCATTTGGGGTACGATTTTGATGTATTTGGTATGTATTAACTCGTGAGAGAGTAAGTATTTTTGTTTTGTGATTTTTATCGGAATCCGAGACATGGGCCCGGAGGTCGGGTTTGTTGATGTAAATTTGTTATTTTTGAGTAGGCTTTGTTCTTAAGTATATTTTGATGATATGAATCTGTTTGGAATAGATTCTGGGAGCGTTGAGGCCGAGTCGAGCGGCAAAGGTAAATCTAGATTTTCATCCGGTTTGAGGTAAGTAACGAACGTAAATCTAGACCTGAGGGTATGAAACCCCAGGATTTTGTATTGTTTTGATAAATTAGGTGACGCACATGCTAGGTGACGGGTGTGTGGGCGTGCACTGGTAGGGGTTGTGACTTGGTCCGTCCCGTAGCTACAGTTAAGTCACGTATTTGATTTGAAATCATATGATATTCCATTTTTTATAGATTTATACTATGTTTTGGGATGTACGCCATGTTTGGGGCCTTGTGCCGACCTGTTTGAACCCTCAGAGGTGTTTTACTACTATTCTCACACTGTTCTGACAGAAAATATAATCTCAATCATGATTTATACTAGTTCATTGTTTATTATTGTTTATCACCATGTTTTCAATCAAATAAAAGATATTTTGGGCTGAGTCCCGGTGATTGTGGTGAGTTGCCCGAGTGGCTTGTGAAGGTATGACTAAGTGAGGCCGAGAGCCGGATTGTGAGGATAGTGATGGATTGGGATGCACGCCGCATCGTTATATACATATATATATATATATATATACATATATATATATATATACATACATATATATTGGATTGGGTTGTATGCTGCAACATGATATATATTGGATCGGGTTGCATGCCGCAGCGAGAGATATATTGGATCGGGTTGCACGCCGCAGCGCTATATATATTGGATCGGGTTGCACACCGAAATGGTATTTATATTGGATCGTGTTGCACGCCACAACGATATTGCGCTTGGGCTGAAGGGGCCCCTCCGTAGTCTGTACACCCCCAGTGAGCGCAATCGACTATTTATGGATCGGGCTGCATGCTGCAGCGTTATAAATATAAATGGATCGGGCTGCACATCGCGACGGTTATTTATGGAACCTATTGAGCGTGAGTGCTGATTGACGAGAGATGAGTCAAGAGTGACTGAGAGGCTTGCCCGAGAGACTTTATATTGCGAGTGACACTGTGCCCGAGGGGATTAATTGCTATGAAACTACTATTTTTACTCTTTTTTACATTCTTGCCTCTAAACGATAAGTGTTGAACTAATGTTTTATATGAAATTTGGAAGGGAAAAACTTGAGTTTTATGAATCTTTCAGGACATAGATCCCTGACTTGATTTATTGTTTTCCACTGATGTTTATTATATGAATTTTCATGATTATAAAAGCTCGTCACTACACTCAAGTCCTTATTTATATTTGTTACTTACTGAGTTGGTGTACTCACGTTACTCCAAGCACCTTGTGTGCAGATCCAGGTTCCCGGATCGAGTGAGATTTGATTATTCTCAGTGGAGCTTGTCGGAGACTGTGAGGTAGTTGCACGACGTTCGCAGCCCTACCCTTCTCCTTCTCATTTTGCCGCTATTTACATTTCTTTTTCTAGACTTGTTGTATTAAGGAAAGACCCTGTCAAATTCTGTGTTCCATTAGATGCTCATGACTATTGACTCCGGGTTTTGGGGATGTTATTATACATATGTTTTTCCTTGATTATCCAAAATTGTGAAATACTAAACGTGGAAGATTTTTGATAAAACGCGTTATTGATTTCAGTAAATTGGCTAGCCTAGTTCCACGATAGGCGCCATCATAGCCAGTGTAGATTTTGGGTCGTGACATAAACCCAACCCAATCCTAAGCGACCCAACCCAGTCCAAAACCAAACCAATCCTTCTCAAATCCCAGTCGTTGATAAAAAATGATCAATGGCTCACAATGCCTTCTCCCCTTTCCTTATATAACTCGACCCAAACCCTAACCCTATTCCTTCTAAACCCACAGTCTCTCCACTTTCTCCACTCTAATGAACCCTAACCCGCCGCCTCTCGAAAACCCCCCTCCTAATCCCTCTTCTAATGGGATTTTCCTCCCATTCACTTACCATATCCATATATTTCTATTACTGGGTGATTCTCTATGGTATTACCAAGTACTTTTCTAAACATAGCAAGTACTCTTACTTTGATTCTGTTCGATTGACTTCCATCTCTTGAACCTGGACGATATTGTGTCCACACACGTTTATTCGATACCGTGTGAGTTCGATTTGTTCATATTTTGCTGATTCATATTTAACCCTAAAGCTTGGTTTTACAGATTTTTTTTTATTCGAACCAAAATTGGTTCAAGCCTTTAATTTTAAGTGTTATCTTGTCTATATTCGCCTTATTATGTGTAACCTTGTTTGTCTCTGCCGATTTTTTTTACTTACCCTAAATTAGGGTTTCATATTCTTTTAAATCGAACCAAATCTGGTTCGATTATTTGATTTTGAATAGTATTCTTGTTTATGTTAATCTTATTCTATGCATCATGTGCTTTTTACCTTTCATTTCTACCGATTTGTGTACTTTACCATAAAATTTGTGTTTTAAATTTTCTCCTTTCCTTACTGTTTTTTTTGCTTTTCTTTCTAGTATTTGACTGAAGATTTTCCATGTTTATGTGTTCAAATACTACAATATATAAACCCCTCCCCACTCCCTTTGAAACAGTTCTGGAATCATTAAGAAAACTACAAAAACTAACATCGCGTGCTCTTTGCTCTTTAATAATCTTGTTCTGCACTTTGGTTACTGGCCGCCTAAAAGTCAAGGACAGAAATTCTGAGTTCTTGCTCTTTTGGTGATATTCACAATACTGTGGGCTTCCTTTCTTTCTTGTTTCATTTTAACTGCCTTTGTCATTTCATTCTGATTTATCTGCCATTTTGTTCAATATGTTACTTCAATTTTAGACTCTGCTAATCTAAATGCCATTACGTTTGTAGTTTGAGAGATGTTTAGACCTGAGTTGATTAACTTCTCTTAATTATGCCTAGTCTATGTGTTATTGATAGCCACCCCTCTTCTGTTTAGAACTGTTATTTGAACATGTACTCAAATCTCAATTCTATGGATTAGCTGACTCGGTATGAGTGTATTCGTTAAGAGAATAACAAGTCTGTTTCTGAATTTGTTGCAATGTAGCCTGTTTTGATCCTGTTTTCATCATGTCTTGACTTTTCCAGTAATTACCCTAATTAGTTCTCAGCATGTTAGGTTCTATTGCTAATTGATATGATTCCTTTTTGTGACACTAGTCTTCTACACTTAGCATAATCTAAACTTTTTTATAGGCCTGTCTTGCAACTTGTCTTGTTAATATGTGCATTATGTGATTGAACTTATCTTCTGAAATTTAGTTAAGTATGTCTTAAATTTAAGCATGTCTATTACTTGTTTTTGTATACTCAATTTCGTTATGTCCTTCAATGGTGTCCCTTAACCTCATTCTATTCCTTTTCTGTCTGGTCCCTTTGAATTCTTATTCTTAGCTGGCTGAAAGTCAAATCTACTTAGGCTCTGTCCTTTGACCTCCCTAGTGTGAGCACTACTTAGGGTTCATTTGAGACCATTGTGAACTCTGACACACTAGGACTTGGTCCTTAGTCCCTCCTCTAAAATTATCTCTTCATACCACCCTAGTGTGAGAACTGCCCTGGATTCTTGAAGCCCTTGGGAACTCTGACACATTAGGGTCTTGGTTCTATATGCTCAACTCTGTTTTATACCCATTGGGTGAATCAATTGATTTCAAGCTTCCCTATGCCAATGAGGATGTAATTTTGGGCTGTTACGAACCATGGAAATGAAGGCCTGCCCTGACCGGGTGTATCTTTGGGCCTGATGTAGGCTCCCTATAGTTATTCTACTTTGTAATTTCTTCTATTCAATTTGGGTCTGTAAATTTCTTGTAATAACATTTTGGGGCATTAATAAAATTGGGAAAAGGGTTTTTATCTTATACTTGCATTGAAATGGGTAGAAATCTTGCCTATAAGTATCCTACTTTTCTCAAATGTGTGTTAGAAATCTTGCCTATAGGTCCTTTATTTGGTTCAAATGTATTCTGCTTTTACCTGTTAGAAACCATGCCTATAGGGTATTGAATGATTAATATCTCAATGTGCGCATATGATTCTGTTTACATGTGGCTTAATCTAAAAATTAGATGTCATGCCCATAGGATCTAAAAATATGTTTTAATTATAGAAATCATGCCTATAGGATCTAAAAAAAATCAGTTTTGATAACTATAGAAATCATGTCTATAGGGTCTAAAATCAGTCTTAATTATTGTCCAACTCGTTTCTTTAAGAGTTTTCAACACTGTGCTGATTATCATTATTAGAAACCATGCCTATAAGACTCGATTAAGCAATTCTGAAAATATTCCTGTGATTACCATTGTTAGTTACTGCGTGAATCACCTACGCGTTAATTTTTAAACGATGTTGAAATTTATAAAAGCACAAGAATAATAACTTTAATTATCATACTTCTAAACAAGAAATATCCTTAGTCTATTGATTTTGTTAAGTCTTAGGTTAGAAAAGGTCCCGAGTTCATTTGCACATTCATCACAATTTTTAACCAGATATGCTCTCTCAATATTTACAAAAAAATGTACTAATTGAGGTTTGAATCTTTGACCCATTAAAGCAAAATCAAGCAAATGACTAACACGCCAAGAGATAACTTATGTTAAATGGTAGCGTTTGGTCTACTTATCCATTTTTTCACAATATTAATACATATACCTAATAAAAAATTTTGACAGGTCGCATGATACCGATTCGTTCGAAGTGCATCCGCCCCTGAGTACTTTATCTATAAATTCATGCTCCATTTAGAGCTCATCCATCACCAATTAATAAGCGCAGCTAGCACTAAATCAAAAATGAAGATGGTAATTTTGTTTTCGTTCCTCCATCTCCTTATTGCCTTCTCCTCTTGTAATGCTAGAATAACAACTCCGAACCAGCTCTTGCCTCCTCTGGTGCGTGACAATCAAGGCGAGATTCTCACATCCGACTCGAGGTACTTCATGTTGCCTGGAGCTGGTGGTGGCGGAGTAACACGAGACTTGGGAAATGGAACTGAAACCAGCTCTAATTTTGTTTGTCCATTTCAGGTGGTGCAGTCTCGAAAAGATCTAGACCCCGGCATGCCTGTGTTTCTAAAGCCTCGTAATAACCAAGTTAAAAAGATCACTGAATCAACTTCTCTTAACATCAAGTTCTATCTTAATCCAACTTTCGCATGTGCTGACAACTTAGTGTGGATGGTTGAAGGTTTTCCAGGAACACACAGTCCGTTTTTCTTGTCAACTAACGGGGTAGAATGAGATCCCTTACAAATGACCAGCTGGTTTCACATTAAGAAATTTAATGATCATCCTACTGATTATTCTTACAAGTTGGTTTTTTGTCCATGGGGAGAATCCTTCTGCAGTGATATTGGAATCGAGGTAGTTGACCGACAAAGGCGTTTGGCTTTGACTTTGAGCCCAAATAATACCTTCCGATTTGTATTCGTCAAGGATACAACCCACGGAATGTCGATTATATGATGCGAATTATGAATCTAGCTCTTGTGTTGTCTAAATAATAAAATTAATAATAATAATAATAAGAAAAAGAATAAGAAGATGAAGAAGAGCCACAAAAAAACGAGGTTACAATTTTTCTTGCTGCACTCCAGATTTTAAGGAATGAAGCCCTGGTCCTCCATTCTTTGGTGCCAGTAAGGTTTTAGTTCCTCAAGTATTTGTCTTTTTGTTTATTGTTATGTGAATTAACTACTTTGGATTCATCAATTAACGTAATACTAGCATATTTTAAGGTCAAATATCAGGTTTGCGGTTTAAGTAATTTAATTTAGCCCATTATTATCTTAATGTTGGCTTGGGAGAATTTAAATTTGATTATTGGTATAGATACATATATATTTTGAGATAAATAAAGTCGACGCTTGATGTGCTAAAGTGACCTCTCTTGTAGAGATTTATTTGTTTTGAAATATAAAATGTTTGTGCGTGTAACTTATGTGAATATTGATCGGCTCAAATGAAGGTTAATGTTTATCAGAATTACATGTGCTTCTTGTGGTAATAAACGCGTGATAATTATTTAATTTTACGTGTGAATAATAAATTGGCCCAAAGAAAGATCTAATATTCGACATGTTCTTTTTATCAGTATTTGGTTACTACACCAAGATACCACTACAAGTTAATATTTTGTCCAGAAATAAAATATTAATGGAGTGAATGGTACCTTGAGATGGGGTCTACCTTTATTCAGATTTATTTTTATTTGGTTTAAGTTTTATCTGAGCTTATTTCGTCGTTTGTTTTTCTCTGATTGAGCTGAAATTACTCGTGCAAATATTACTGCCAACATCATTTCAACTCCTATGTTGAATGTCACTAACTTCAAGTCATGGGAAGAGAATCTGAACATTGTTCTGTCACGATCCAATATTCCCTCCGTTGGGTATCGTGATGGCACCTAGGTTTAACCAAAGAATTAGATCATTTGACCAAAGCTATTTTTAGGATGAACACGGGTTTCTGAAAACCAAGGCAAGACTGATTATTGTAAGTAATTAAATAAGGAAAAATCAATGAGATGCCCGAAAAGTAAAGTGTATTGCAATAGTAGTTCGGATGTCCTTTATAGGTTATATTTTACTCCCTTATATAGAGAATTTTCTAATATAACGTCTGCCTTTTTCAGTGATTGAGCATTAATGACTATTTATGAAATTAATGTAACGTTACAATGAGTAATCGTAATTGTCGCGTAAATATTGTGTAACGTGTGGATCACTAATTGAAGATCTCTGAATCTGCCCTTTGTTCTGCCCAGATACATTTTAACCGTGTCTCTTCATCTTCTCAATCAGGTTGAGACTTCTGTAGCTAATTAACACGTGGGTGTGATTTTCCGTGCCTCTTTGCCTCATACCTCTTCATAGTGTCCCGTCCAGTTGTCGTGTCTTCATTGCTCCACGTAGACTGCTGAGTCATCAAGATTTATTACACGTGTGGAGCTCTTTTTTACCAATACAGATAGTCCCCCCACTTACCATATATTTATCGATTAATATTTGGTAAGTGGATACTCATTTATGGCAGAAATATTTTTCCGCCCCTTCACTCAAAACATTGCATCTTTTTTCTGAACGTAGGCGTCGCTTGTCACTTCCATTTAATGCTTATGCCACGTGGCATTTCCGGGTTGGTTCTGCAATTGTTCAGTGCCTTTTAGGGCTTTTTGCGGCTGCATCAGTCACGAAGTGACATCTTCAATTATGTCTTTCAGATCATTGTTTTTTCCCATTTTTGACGGTTGTCTTCGAGTATAAATACCCCTTTTATTTTCTTTCACGAAAAACTTCTAACTTTCAAACTTTATTTTTAAGAAATTTTTCCTTGTCTTTGTATATATGTCTTCTTCAAACCAATCTAAGAGAGTCACAAACGTAGATGATTTGACTCTCTTCTGCTCGAACGCGGAGTAGGAGTGGCGGCAAGTTGAGGAGTTTAGGTTCTAGTCCTTCAAGGGGTTCTTCCTCTTCTCTTACTTCCCCTCCTTCTTCTAGGTCTTTAAATTCTACGAGGGCTAGGGCTTCTAGATCTTTGTCCAAAGGTAGAGGACATCACGAACCTTTGCGCGAACCAAGGGTCGATGAAATAGTACCTATGGAGTTCACCTTTTCTAGGGATAGTCAGGCCCTTAGAGATCAACTTTCTTCATTGTCGTCTCTTGATAGTGCTGACAAGTACCCTACCCAACTCACTAAAGGTTTAATTCCTCTTATACCCAGGAACTGTTATTAGAGTTTCGTAATCGTTCCAAACAGTAATCAAAGAATAACGTCTTACATTACAGGGCATTCTTTTGCTTATACCTATCCCTTTACATTAGGGTTTAAGCCTCCCATTGACCCGGTTTTCATCGAGTTTTGTCGATTTTTCAAAATTTGCTTTGGACAAGTCGGTCCTCTTGTATGGCGAGTCGTTGCATGTTTTAGATACTTGGCTACCTTAGCTTCGATCCCATTTACCTTTCATCGTCTTATTCACCTTTATTCCTTAATGTTGTCTCATCAGGGAATTTTTACCATGGCTGCTAGGAGTAAAAGGGTGCTAGTGACTTCTGAAGATGATAAGATCAAGGTTGGTACCTTCGATATATTGGTGTGCCTACGGTTGGCTTAGTAGGTGAAGAAAATATTCTCTTCCTTGAGAAGTGGAATCGTGCATGTGAGTACATTTTAGCTCATATTCCTTGCTTTTTGCTTTAGATGTTTTACTAACACCGTAGTTGTTTCTTCTTTTTGCAGCAATCATGGGAACCGTCGAGAATGTCTCCGGTTTCAGAGATTAGGTAGAAAAGCTTTTGTTAATCGCTCCATTGGAAGAACGTTTATGGAAGTACCTCTCTGAGAGATTTGGTTGGAGAGTTAAGACTCATGGTAAGTGAAGTTTTTGTTTGTATTTGTTTTTCCCTTTGAGCATTATTTAATCCTTTCCTTTTGACAGGGTTTCCTGCTCGTGGAGTTCTACATCCGCGTCTGTTCCCAAGTTATGCCTGGCTTAGGCCCAGGAGATCATTTCAGGCTTTTCTTCTTCAAAGAGAAAAGCAGGTGGGTCAAGGACCTCGGAAGAAGAGGAGGACGAAGAGGGATCTTTAATCCATAGGTCACGCAGAAGGAAGGTGGTCTCAGACGACGAGTCTACACCTGTTATTGATCCTTCCGTACCTGTAGTTGAATTTTCTGCCCTTGAGGATGCTTCTCCCTTTCCCGTGCGTGATTTTGTTGATCATTTATTCCGGGAAGGCTTTGATCCTGTTGTCGATGAAGCTCCCCTGGCTGTTTTCTCTCCTTCTCTTAGAGAACTCCCCTCCACTGTTCCAGTTATTTCTCCTGCCCCCGTGTCTATTCCTTCTCCTGTTCTTGCTCCCTCTCCCGTGGCTTTTTCGGCTCCTCAGACTTCCTTGCTCGTGGCTCATGCATATGTTCCTACTTCCGCGCCTTCTGTTTCAGAAGTAGGGTCTTCTAGCAGGGAGATGAGGCAGGTGATGATATAAGTTCCGGCAGAGGGTAGCCTCTTTAAAAAGTCTGGCCAGCCTGATGTGTGGTTGAAACCATTGATAGGTCCGATAGAGAGAGCTAAGCTGGATAGCCACACTTCCCTTACATGGGCTAATGAGATCGTGCATACTTCTTTAAAGGTAGAATGTATTTTCTTTCATTCATTCTTGTAGGCGTATTTATCATATCTAATTGATTTCCTTTTGTAGATCAATCTTATAGGACCGGAGCTTATGAAAAGGATTTCTCATACGGAGCAGGAAGTAAAGGAGTGGCATGCCGAAGCAGGTAACTGGAAAGAATAGTGTGAAAGCTTAAGGCTCAACATGGAAGCCGTAGAAGAAGAAAAATGTACCTTGGAGCAGCAAGTGAGGGTCATGACGACAGAGTTGGCCGTGGAGAAGGCATCATCTGATCAGGCAGGCAAGGATAACAGCATCCTAGAGTCCTCATTCACGGAGCAGCTGTCTCGTGCCTCTGAAAAGATCAGGATTTTGAAGGCCTTATTAGACAAAAAGGAGGAGTATTCGGGCGAACTTGTGCAATATCTTACTCAGACCCAGGAGGATCTCCGCAACTCTTTGGATATGGAAAGGGCTTTCGCTCCTTTAAGGGCCTCTAATGAGGCTGATGTGACTGAGAGGGATGAACTAAGAGCTGAAGTTATGCTATGGGAGAAAGATTACGAAGCTCTTGAAGATAGGGTAGTCGTCGATGTTAGTTGGGTGTATATTAAATCTCGCCTCGACACATTGACTGAAATGAGCCGAGAGGGTTTGGACCTTAATGCTGAAATTCCAAAAATCAAGGAGTCCATTGAGAAGGCTCAACAAGGTCAAAATCTCTCTTCACCTGAAGGTGAGGCTCCTGCTGCTCAAGTCTCTTCGTCCCCAGCCGCTCCTGCTCTTTCTGCCGGTGAATTAAGCCCTCCTCTTGATGAAGTTTAAGAAGTTGGTTCCTCCCTTTTTTTCTTTTTTCTTTCTTTGTCTCGATTGGTGGTTACCCCCAGTCCCATCGGGGGTAAATTTGGATCTCTTAAAGTCCCCAAATGACAACTTAGGGGCACCTTAATGTATGAAAAAATCTATACGGCTAAGTATAAGTTAATACTTAGTTTTTACTTAGCCGTTTTTACTTAGTTTTTGCTGCGAGGTTAGCTAATGCATTTGCTTCTACATTTTCCTCTCTAGGTATTTGTATTACCTTCATGTTTTGAATTGTCTCACGAGCTCTCGTGCTTTTTCCAGATATTGTTGCATCCGAGTCTCTCGAGCGATGTAAGTCCCCTGCATCTGACTTACTACCAGTTGGGAGTCGCTTTTGATTACGATTTGCTCAATTGAAAGTTGTCGTGCGAGTTCTAGTCCTGCAATGACATCTCCGTACTCTGCTTCATTGTTAGTTATAGAATAATATTTGATAGCCTGTCGTGTCTTTTCACCCGTGGGTGACATTAAGACTATGCCTAAGCTGACACCTTTTATATTGGAAGAACCATCGCTAAATAGGGTCCATAGACCCGGATTAGCACCGTTAAAGAGTTGTAACTATTTTCCACTTCAGGGACAATGCTATTACTAAAGTCAGCGACAAAATCAACTAAGATCTGAGACTTGATTGCAGTCCTAGGCTGATATATTATTTCATGCTCACTTAACTCTATGGCCCACTTGGATAATCTTCCTGATAGTTCTTGTTTATGCAGTATGTTTCTTAATGGATACGAGGTCACAACTGTGATTGGATGACATTGAATGTATGGCCTTAATTTTCTATAGGCCATGATTATAGCGAAGGCTAACTTTTCTAGATGTGGATATTTAATTTCATCATCTAGTAATGTCTTACTTACATAATAAATAGGAGATTGTTTACCTTTATTCTCCTTTACCAATACTGCACTTACAATAATTTCCGTGACGGCAAGGTAGACGTACAACCTCTCCCCCTCCTTTGGCTTTGACAGCAACAAAGGTTTTGATAGATAAGACTTTAGGTCCTTGAGAGCCTATTGACATTCTTCAGTCCATTCGAACCGATTTTGCTTTTTGAGAACTGCAACGAATTTAAAACTTTTTTCGGAAGATTTGGAAATAAATCTTCCTAAGGTTGCAATTCTTCCCGTTAGTCTTTGAACTTCTTTTTTGCTTATAAGTACATCAGGTATTTCTGCTATAGCTTTAATTTGATCAGGATTTACCTCTATTCCCCTGTTTGATACAAGGAAACCCAAGAATTTACCTGATTCTACGCCAAAAGTGCATTTTTCTGGATTCGGCTTCATATTATACCTGCTTAAAATGTCAAAGGTAATAAAGAGGTGCTAGAAATGGTCTTCCGCCCGTGTTGATATTACCAGCATGTCATCGATGTAAACTTCCATCGTTTTTCCCTTGGTCACTAACCTTTGATAGGTGGATCCAGCATTTTTTAAGCCAAAAGGCATGACTTTATAACAATAAGTCCCCCTGATTGTAATAAAGGAGTTTTTTTACTCGTCGGAGGGATCCATTTTAATCTGATTATAACCAGAATACGCATCTAGAAATCTTAACAATTCATGACCTGTGGTGGCATCAATCATTTGATCTATAGGTGGTAATGGGAATGAATCTTTGGGGCATGCTTTATTTAAGTCAGTATAATCTACGCATACTCTCTATTTTCCATTATTTTGAGGTATTATCACAGTGTTAGCTAGCCAGTTAGGGTACGTTACCTCTCGTATCGAACCAATTTTCAAGAGTTTCTGTACCTCTTCATCAATCACTTGGTTCTTGAATGGTCCTTGGTTTCATTTCTTCTCTTCAACCGGGGCTCAACCTCGTGCCTATATACATTTTCCGTTCAGGTTTTTGTTCAAACAATGGAACAACTTCGAGCTCTTCCGTAGTTGTTTTGATGTGCTCCTATTCCTCCAGTTCATGAATGACGCCCGGTCTGGAATCTACATCCGTGTGGTCTTATGCATCTTCCGTGGCGACTTGATTCACCTTCTCGTGAGTATCTTCTTTCGTACCTGTTTCAGCAATAATACCTTCTGTACCTATTTCGGCGGTGTTACCTGCTTGGGAGATTACCTTATCTTTTGATTCTTCCACCTCTACTTTTTTGTTGTAGTGTACCACAGAATTTATATTTCTCGCGGTTTGCTGATCGCCTCTAATTTTCTGAATCCCCCTGGATGTAACACATCACTCGGTGCCTGACTACATGTGATCGAGCGAACCAACTGGCTGACTGAATCAACATGTGATATCATAACATACTGAATGTGGAATATAAAATAGCACATGCTGATATACTAAAAGTCTGGATGATATAAATTAAAGTGCGGAAATACTAATACAATTCTAAAACATATTTGTAGCCAATAGCTTAGTATGAAAGACCTGCGACTCTGTCTAACTATTACTCTAACCTATGAAGCCTCTAATGAAGTACTGGAAAAACTAGCTGTCTAAAAATACTGAAGACTGTAAGGTAATCATAATGCCCTGAAAAAACCGGGGATCACCAAATAGCTGGTATGAGAATCCTAGCGCTCTCAATCGTCAACCTGTAAATCATTACCTGCATCGTGAGAACATGATTGTAGTGACTATAACATATCCATACCTAATCCGGATGTACGGGGTGTTAAATTATCTCCCCTTGGGATCATTCGTCCTCCAATGATTGTAGTGACTATAATTTCTGCTAACTCTGGACCTTAAACAGGTCTGGTGGAAACATGAACTTGCATTATTACTTGCATACTAAACTGAATGAATACATGATTATTGAACTCTTGAGATACTGAACTGAATGGTTACTGCATTGACTGAATATTGGTTTTCCATGGATACATGAATACTGAACTAACATACATATAGGAATATTGAACTGGCACGAATATTTAAGAATTGAACTAACATCAATATCAGAGTACTAAGCTGGCATGAATATCTAAGTATTGGGATGAAATGAGTAGCTGAGTATTGGAAACTTGAATGTTATGACATGACACATGAACTACTGGATGTACCACCACTAATTCTGGTGGAAACTCCAACTCATAAGCTAATTGACCGATCCTTTGCAAGATTCTATATGGCCCAATATAGCAGGGACTATGCTATCCCTTCTTCCCAACTCTCATAACGCCTTTCGTAGGCGAAACTTTTTGAAACACCCAATCATCAACTCGAAACTCTAGGTCTCTATGTCGCATGCTTGAATAGGACTTTTGGCGGTTCTGAGTCATCTTCAAACGCTATTGAATCAACTTAACTTTCTCTATAGTCTGATAGACAAAATTTGGTCCTAACACCTCCTCTTTACCAACTTTGAACCAACCAATTGGCGATCTACACCCTCTCCCATACAAAGACTCGTATGGTACCATCTTGGTACTAGAATTGTAGGTGTATTATTAGCAAGTCAATAGAGAGTTATGTGATCATCCTAATTACCTTTAAACTCAAGGATATCCTCAAGTATTTGAATAATGCGCTCTGCTTGCCCATCTTTCCGAGGATGAAAACTTGTGCCTAATCCTTACTTCTAAAAGTTCATCTTAAATTGAGAAATATTGTCCGAAATGATGGACAACGGAGTCCCATGCAATCAGACGATTTCTTAGATATACAACTTGGCATAATCCTCTACTGAATCTGTAGTTTTTTCCCACTTCCACTGTACTTTGGGTTTAACTTAAACTTTTCGGGTTCTAACATGCGTTCGGTGTTTCAAACTGTTACCCACTCACTATCGTTAACTTTTCCAAGTAAATCAAATTTTACCTCTACTAGCTCTACTGAAAGTGCTGATTCACTGTATCTACTCAAACATACTAACCATTCCTTTACTAGCTACCTGCTAACACCATGTGTTCATGTTCTGCTTTGAATAACTAAAGTGAAGCATAAGGCTATTTCTAACTTCCCTCACCATCCGACCCTGTTCTATAGTCGCATACTTATCTCCCTTTTTTTTGAACTATGTACATGGATCAAACTTAGAGAAAGTTCATCTGTCTTAAATGAAATTGGAATATCTAACCCCAAACTTTCTATAAACTTCAAAATCACTTCAGACTATAAACCTCCGGCCTAAACACACAGTCAAATCGTTTGAAGAGGAAATGTCATATATTTTATCTCACAATAATAGCCACTTCTTATAGTAACTTATTAATGTGATACTTCTAGTTCTGATTTATATACATCTAAACAACTTAAAACCATTCCCTAAAATTCAATTTTGCCTGCTCTTGGTTCTCATTTTGTACATCATATTATTCTTAGCTATATTTCCCTTAAGCACTTTTCTGTCTAAAACTATAGTGATCAATTCAATGCCCAGTGCGGTGGAATTCTTAACCTGATACACCGTGGGGTCTGACATACGGATACACTGCCATACACATATGACAAATCACTTCATGCACCATCCGGTGAGTCTTGGGTCTTAATCCCTAAAACATGCGAAGATTTTGCTATAATCATTGTTACTTACATTTTCTTTGATCATCCATATGCATCATTGTATACCCACAAGTCCCCAAAAATTTTGATACACTGAAATTTGGAGATCTGGTAACTGAATAACAAATAACCGGCTTACTGAATAACCATAAACTTGCTAACTGAAAGATTGTATAACTGGTAATTTAGGTAAAGTGATAACCATAGAACATGATAACTACTTTTCTACTTTCTGATAAGGTTGTGCTCGAATCTGTACTACTACCCATTGCATCCCACTTTTAACATCATCTCATGTCTCATTTGTTACCAATATATACTCCATAATTATACCCTAATGGGAAATCATCATCTCTAGAAGCTTGGGTTTTTCTTTCTCATCGCTTGGGCATTAGATACGTATGGGATTTGATAGGAACAGAAGGTTAACTGTTTCTCTAAGCTTCATGCCACGATCTAGAGTTGAAAGAAGTGACATAATCCTGGATGTCTTGGTAGTTAACCATTTATATGAGTGGCTGACACACATATAAAAGAAACTCTACTGGACAAGGCTTCATAGACTCCTTAGGACTCTTGAACCTAGTGCTCTGATACCAAGCTTTGTCACGCCCCGAACCTGGGCCTAGACGTAACACGACACTCGGTGCCTGACTACATGTGACCGAGTGAACTAACTGACTGACTAACTCAACATGTGATATCATAACACACTGAATGCAGAAGAGAAACTAACACATGCTGATATACTAAAAGTCTGGATGATATAAATCAAAGTGCGTAAATACTAATACAATTCTGAAACATATGTGTAGCCAACATAGCTTAATATGAAAAGCCTGCGACTCTGTCTAACTATTACTCTAGTCTATGAAGCCTCTAATGAAGTACTGAAAACACTGACTGTCTAAAAATACTAAAGACTGTAAGGTAATGATAACGCCCCAAAAGAACTCGGGATCACCAAATAGCTAGTACGAGCATCCTAGCGCTCAGAATCCTCAGCCTGTAAACCATTACTTGCATCGTTAGATGCATGCCCCGAGCAAAAAGGGACGTGAGTACATTTGAAATGCACTGGTATGTAAAGCAACTGAAAGAAAGAATTATAAATGCTGAAACTGAAACTAAGCTGATAAGTGAGAGTTTATAATTAATAACTGAATTGATAACTATTTAAACCGAAACTGAAATGATAACTGATAACTGAACTAATAACTGGTTATTGAACTGAACAAAGGAAGTAAGGATATGAATACTCCCTCTTCTGAATGATGAACAACCTGTTTATCTGAATAAGCTACGGCCTCGGGACCAATATATATGTGCACAAGCTACGGCCTCAGGCCCATGTATACGAAGCTTTGTCACACCTCGAGACTGGGCATAGACGTAACACGGAACTCGGTGCCTGACTACATGTGACCGAGCGAACTAATTGGCTGGCTTAATCAACATGTGATATCATAACATACTGAATGCAGAAGATAAACTAACACATGATGATATACTGAAAGTCTAAACGATGTAAATCAAATGCGGAAACACTAATATAAGTATGAAACATATATGTAGCAACATTGCTTACCCGTAAATGTCTGTGACTCTGTCTAACTGTTACTGTAGTCTATGAAGCCTCTAATGAAGTACTGAATACACTGGCTGTCTAAAAATACTGAAGACTATAAGGTAATGATAATTCCCCGAGAGAATTAGGGATCACCAAATAGCTGGTACGAGAATCCTAGCGCTATGAATCGTCAACCTGTGAATCATTACATGCATCGTGAGACGCAGGCCCCAGGAAAAAAAGGAACTTCAGTACATTTGAATTGCACTGGTATGTAAAGCAATTGAAAGAAAGAATTATAAATACTGAAACTAAAACTAAGTTGATGACTGAGAATTGATAATTGATAACTGAAATGATAACTATTGAAATTGTAACTAAAATGATAACTGATAACTATTACTGAAATGATAACTAATAATTGAACTGAAAGGAAGTACGGATATGAATACTCCCTCTTCTGAATGATGAACAACCTGTTTATCTGAATAAGCTACGGCCTCGGCCCAATATATATGTGCACAAGCTACAGCCTCCAGCCCAAGTATACGTATACATACGGCCTCGGGCCGCGCATATTGCATACTTTTATGTAAAATGCACATATCTTTTTTCACAGAGATCTGTTTGGGTTAAACAATATATCGTTGGAAATATATTTCAATGACCTACAACTTTCATGTTTTGCGTTTTCCCAAATACCTTACACGTTTTTCACTAAACCTCCAGCAAGACTGACCTTTTGTAAACTTCGTAGATTTTGTCAAATCTTGTATACCTCACTCTTCGTATTGATTCTAAAATAACTATTTCCACCCATACTCATAATAATAGAACTTCACATGTCCAAAATATAACCTTACTAATTATTTAACACATTCATACCTAAGCGAATTTATGGAGTGCTACACATACTCATCCCGATAGGACTTCATATGTCTAATATATCAAATTAATACCCATTTAACATATCCATACCTAATCCGGATGTACGGGGTGTTACACTCAGAGTGCTCATGTTGCACAGTTTCCACAGCCACACCAGCAGAGAGGTTGTTTTGAGTATGGAGATACCAGTCATAGGGTGAGAGATTGTCCTAGGATTTAGATAGGTGTATCACAGCAGGGCATTCAGGTAAGTAGAGGGCGCCCAAGAGGGGTAGGCCTGACCCGTTTATGTGTTTCATATAGTAGGCTGGAGGCCGTTGTGGCATGTGTTATCGTACATGTATGTTTTGATTTGTTACATAGGGGCGCTATTTGCATTTCATTATAGATCTGCTGGTCGGGACGAGTTCCCTCATTTGTTGTTTCGTTTATGAGTGAGTTTCATGATTTGCCATTCTATTTTCATGTTTTCTTCTGTTGGGAGATTCTATGAGTGGTAGCCCGTATCTATCACTTGTTTCTATTCAATATTGAGTATTATGAGACTAGTAGTAAATTCTTGTTGTCCAGTACGGTAGGCTTGATGTGATTCCTGAGTATAGTGGTTACGAGCTATGATTTTTATGCTCCACCAGTGTAGGAGTCAGCACGTGTTGTAATTTTTTTAAAGGAAGTGATCTAGTAAAAAGTTCCAGTTGGTGGAATATATATCCTATTTGTGATTTAGAGTTGAGGGCGAGACCCTCGTGATCTCTTGTGATTCGATATGTTTGAACTAGGCTGAGTACCACAGTGGAAATTATACCAGGATGGGATCCTTGTGATTTGTTCATATGCTTTAATTCTTCCCTTGTTATATTATTTTGTAGGTTAGCATTGATAGAGAGTTGTGCCTATCGGGCTTGTTTGATAGTTTCCTTGTGTGTTTTCTCTTTTTGTATTTAGTCATTTTCGTTATGTGCTTCTTGAGTTTTAGCTCGCGGGGTGTGTGCCCTGTGGTGTTAGTTGTGGCTTGGTGTTTCGAGTGTCGAAGTATGAGGTCCTATTGTTTCTTGCATTATTATCAATGTGATGGAGGTTTGAAATAGAGTTCTATCAGATATGAGGCTAATTGTCCGTGCTGAGTTAATTTCAGGCAGCTATTATGATCAGAAGTGTTATTAATGGCCTATGTGTGGTATGTTATGTTGTGTGGTCGTACCTTGTGGGAGTAGGCATGTGTTGATGTAGCTGGTTGAGACTAATACCGGATATGGATTTAGAATCAGGTCTTTTGAAAATGAAGAGAAAGTGAGAATTTGGGGTCTGAGGCTTATCGATGTTGGTAGAAAGGCTAAATCGCAGTTGATATGGTGTCGTCAGGCTTATGTAGATTAGGGTGTTGAGGGATCACCCGCGGGTGTATTTTGGAACTGTGCATTTAGTGATTTGAAGACTTTGATGCGAATCTTGACACGTTCGAGGACGAACGTTTGTTTTAAGAGGGGGAGAATATAACGACCCGACCGGTCATTTTGAGATTTTAAGCTCCGTTTCGGTGGCATAAGGTCTAGAAAAACTTCATATTGTGTATATCGACCTATGTGCATGGTTGGATTCAGTTACTGGATGATCTGTAGTCGAATATGAAGAAGGATTTTAGTTTTGGAAGCTTGAGCGGTGGAATTTGACCGGAATTTGACTTTTTATGTAAACGACTCCGAAATAAGTTTTGGATAATGTCAACAGCTTCGTATGGTGACTTTGATCTTAGACGTTCGTACGGATTTCAACTTGGAGGTCTATAGAGTAATTTGAGGCAATTCGGTGAAAGTTGGAAAAAATTTGAAGTTTGGAAATGGAGAAGTTTGACCACAGTTGACTTTTTGAGATATCGGGGTCAGAATGCGATTCTGATAGATGGAATATCTCCGGGATGTCAATTGGGACTTATCTGCAAAATTTGGCGTCTTTCCGGGTTGAATTGATAGGTTTCGACACGAGTTTAGAAGTTTGAAGATTTGAAAGTTCATAAGTTTGATTTATGGTGTGATTCATCGTTTCTTCATTATTTGATGTGATTTGATACCTCGAGCGAGTTCGTGTTAGGTTATAGGACTTGTCCGTGTGTTTAGACGGGGTCCCAGTGGTCTCGGGTGTGTTCTGGATGGGCTACGGGTCATTTTTCCCTATTTTTGAACTACTATTCAAGTGTCTGGTGTTCCCTTCCGCGATCTCGTAGTTCCAGTTGAGATCATGTAGTGTAAAGTTGACCTTCCATGTTTTCTTCTTCGCGTTCACGTATTACCCCACGCGATCGCGTAGCTTTGCATGTTTCACTCTTCGCGTTCGCATCCCCTCCCCCATGTTTGCATAGTAGAAATTAGGGGCGGGGGTCTGTTAGTTATTTCTTCTTCGCGTTCGAAAGAAGTACCACCCGTTCGCGTAAGGTGCTTCCGTTTGTTCAACGCATTCGCGCGTCTCCTCACGCGATCATATAAGCCTACCTAATCCCCTATACGCGATCGCATAAGCCTTTCCGCGATCGCGTGGCTTATTTTTGACAGCAACTATTTTTCTGCTACGCGATCGCATCTCTTCTCTCGCGATCGCGATGCACAAAATCTAGGCAGACATAATATATTCCAAAAATCGAGGGTCAACCATTTTTAACATATTTTGACTTGTAGAGCTCGGTTTTGAGCGATTCTTTGTGGGGTTTTCAAGAAATTCAATTGGGTAACTGTTCTTCACTTAGAATAAAATATATTCCATGATTTAATCTTTGTTTTTATCATTTAAATTGTGTTTTTAGTTGGGGAAAATGTTGGTTTTTGAAGAAAATTCTGAAATGAAAAATCATAATTTGAGGCACGAAATGGTATCGAAATTTGATAATTTTTGCGTGGTTGAAGTCATATTGGAATGGGTATTCGAGTTTTGTAAAAATTTATCGGGTTTTGAGGTGCAGGCCCGGGGGTCGACTTTTGGACCGATTTTAAGAATTTGATAAAGTTTGAGGCTTTATGATCCGAAATAGTTCCTTATGTGTTTATTTATGTTCTGAAGTTGTTTCGGTAGATTTGAGCCGTCTGGAGATATTTTTCCCGAGAAGTCCATTTTAGAGTACCGAGTTGTAGTCTTCGAGGTAAGTATCTCGCCTAACCTTGTGGGGGGAATTACCCCTTAGGATTTGAGTCTTGTATGTTGATAGTAGTCCGTGTACACGAGGTGACAAGTGTGTGCTCGGACTTATTTGTAGAAGGTTGACCTTTTAGGGTTCTTAGGTCCTTATATTCACCTTGTATGAAGTTGTTCTTGTTACGCTTGGGTTCTTATTTGCTAGTTTTAGCTCTACATGCTTTGATTAGAGATAATTTCTTTAGGATTTACCCTTACCGCCTACTTGACCCTGATTTGACTTAACCAAAGGTTTTACTTCATCTATCATCATGCTATATTTTAATAAACTGCATATCTCATTGAAATTAGTATTATCTATCCTATAATTGTTTAGCCTTAATTGGAGTTACGAGTATCTTTTACTGCTTACCCTCATTTGAATTGTTGAATGTCTCTCAAAAATTTCTCAACCTCATAAAGAGTTTAGATAATTCATATCTTAGTCGACTTGTCCTTTCTTGGAATTATTTGACTTGTGTGTTGGCTTCTTATTGTTGGCTTGGGATTCGTTGCTACCTCATGTTTTCCCCTGGCTAAGATGTTCTTTTTACACTTAGCGTTCTTTACCAGTGACTATTCCTTGTGAACGATGTTCTACTGTTTCTTTGTGAATTGAAGTTCTTGTATTCCAGGAGATCCCCATGTACTGCATATTTAAATTGGTACTACGGACGTATTCTTGGAGATCCCCCAACACTGCATATTGTTTTGGGATTACGGACGTATTCCGGGAGATCCTCTGTGTTGAATGATAAATTTGGAACTACGGGACGGGATCCCGGTAGATTTTGTTAAAGAAACTATGTTTGAAAGACATTCATTTGGAAAGTTCTTTATCTTGAATAAAAACTATTTTGAAGTATATTTCTTTAGAAAAGAATATTTGAAAAAAAATCATTCATCTTGAATAAATCTATGTTGAAGTACAATTCTTTGGAATAGTATATTTGGAAAGCATTTGTGTTGAAGAAAAACTATGTTTGAAGGACATTTTCTTTGAAAAAGTATATTTGAAAAGCATTTATTTTGAAGCAAACTATGTTTGAGAGACGTTTCTTGGGAAAGTATATTTCAAAAGAATTTTCTATTGAAAAGGATTTTTACCTTAAAGCTTTCAACATAAAAACTTGCGGGTGAAACTTTACACTCGAAGATTTTGACCAATTTATTGGGATTTGTGGCTAAGGCCTGATGTGGAGACTAATGCAGTGCTGAGTTACTACTTGCCCTTGTTGTATTTTGATTTTCGGATTTGGGTTTTGTCCCGTCCATCCTTTGGTGTATTATTTTTGTGATCCGTTGATGTTTACTGTTTTTCCTTCCCTATTGTAGTTGTTCTGTTGTTAGCCATATTGTGTAGATATTAGATAGATGTTATGTCTCCGCTATTTCTGTACTCATGCCTGTCTAGTTTATTAGACTAGTGGGTGTCTTGACTAGTCCTCGTCACTACTTCACCGAGATTAGTCTTGATACTTACTGGGCACCGTTGTGGGGTGCTCATACTACATTTCTATACATTTTTGTGCAGATCCAGGTATTGACTATTAGTAGTTGTGCGGATCCTTGCTGAGGAGACTCAAGGTAACCTGTTGCTGCGTTCGCAGGCTTCAGAGTCACCTTCCTATTTTGTATTTACATTGTTCTTACTTACTTCCAAACAATTGTACTTAGAAGTTATAGTAAACTCGGTAGAGCTTATGACTTGTACTACCGGGTTTTGGGAATATGCTAATTGTATAAAGAATTCTTTCTTTCAAAAAATATTAGATTTTATATATTATTGTTGCAATTCCATGAATGTTAGGCTTACCTAATCCTTAAGACTAGGTGCCATCACGATACCCAACGGAGGGCAAATTTGGGTCGTGACAAAAGGACTATCAAAGTAATACCAATAGCAGAAGGATATCCGGTTGCAAGCAGAAGTAATGATAAGAGGAAAAACACAAATAGCAACGATAATTAACCAAGTACTTTAAACAACAACATAGTTGGGTCCGGATGAAACATAAATGAGTTCAAGTAGGGAAAACAATGTTCCCTCAACCGATCAAATCGTTCATAATACACAATTCCAACAACCTGAATACTCATAAGCTCATATCATAAGCTCAATTTGCACGGAAAATCCACGTGCTACTCATTATATAATATTTTTATTAAATGCTAATTAAGATGTTCGAGAGATTTCATTTATATAACATAAGGTAAATTTATAAATTTCTAGACCCAATAGAAAATCAGTGAGAAATATGAGTTTTGGTTTTAGAAATCAGTCAAGTAAGGAAAATAACATTTTAAAACAAAATTCAACATCGAATAACTATTGCAATATAGAGTTTATTAGGTTAAAAACATAATAACAATTCTTTTGTAAATAAAATAAAACATCAGGCAGGTTAAGAAGATTAAGTTGAGAAATCAGTTGAAGTAAAATATGACAACTAGTAGAAAATGGTAAGTATCGAAATAAACGGCGGGTTCTAACTTAAAGTTACACAAGGTAACATGATAATTAGTTCTTTCATTTCTAAAACACTATCTTACTAGTGACTCAGTAGAGCAGGAGGTAATAACTCAACGTAGTAAATTCGCTTTGAAAATCACTTCACCATAATAATCGTATTAGGAAAAGGGCTCAGGAGATGACGGCAAAGTAGTAATGTTAATTATAATGACTAAATCCTCAAAAGACAGTGAAAACCGGAGAATACAAATCCTCGAAATCTCGTACGAAGGTACTAAAGCCAATACAATAAAATAGGGAATACCAAATACACAAATATGTTGCAGCGTGCAACCCCGATCCCGCCATATAATATCAATATCATAATGCACCCTTATCTCACCATAATAATCCACCCTTATTTCACCTGTTATGGCGTGCAACCCGTTCCCACCGTACAATAAACATCATCACAACAATAAACATCAATATCATAACAATAAACATAATATGTGGCGTGCAACCCGATCCACACCATATAATATCAATACAATATTTCACCCTTATTTCACCCTAATAATCCACCCTTATTTCACCTGTTGCGGCGTGCACCCGATTCCACCGTATAATACCAATATTGCAATATAAATATCCCCCCTTATTCCACCACCTCTATTATTTCACCTGTTGCGGCGTGCAACCTGATCCCCCGTACAATAATATAAATCAACAACAAAAATTCAACAAGTCAATTGCAATAATTTCTACAACCAAGAGTATGCGTACACGAAAACAAGGGAACCACGTAACAATCAAAGTAATACAACAACCTTTGCAAGGAAACAAGACATGTAAGGAACGTGATAACTATACAAGTATTCACAACAACTTGGACACGTGGTAGATAAGTACGTAGTCATAGAATAAGTCACCACTTAAGAGGTACCAAGATAATAATGAAGGCAATGACTACAACCAAGGCATATAGAGGCCAAATAACAAATAAGAGGCAATTAAAGACTAACAACATCATATAGAGCATGTAGGAGTAGTCTAACAATGAGATACCACATATTATGACTATTTAATCAAAATCATGGAAAGATACTAGACAATCTAACCGGTCAATACCACATATAAACTATGTACCCACTCGTCACCTTGTGTAGACGGCTTTCACATATCAAGATAGCAAAATTGACTCAATTCCTAAGGGGTGATTNCCAAATCCTAAGGGGTAGTTTCCCCCCCCCCCCCACAAAGTTAGACAAGATACTTTCCTCAGTTCGGCCAATTCAATACTCAATTTAGCTTTTCCTTTACCAAATTCGTTAACGCTCGGCTCAATCTAGCCCAAAATGACTTAAATACATCAAACAATGCAAGACAAAATAATTTCAATTAGCAAAGCTATGATACTTATACAATTTGCAAAAATTCAACAAAAGTCAACTCCTCGGTCCCACACCTCGAAAATCGACAAAATCTTCAAAACCTAACACTCATTCTGATACGAGTTTAAAAATACCAAAATTATCAAATTCCAATACCAATTCGTCCTTCGGATCATCCTTTTTTCATTTTTGAAAGCTTTTACAATTTTTTTTCCAAATCTTCCTTTAGATTTCTCATGAATTTGAAGTTAAATCTAAGATATAATCACAAAATATAGTTGGAAATTCATTAGAGGCACTTACCCAATGATTTGGTATGAAACATTTCTCTCAGAATCACTCAGTCTGGGACCTAAGGTTAAAAATATGATAAAATGAAGCTAATTCCTGGAATGGGAATCTTATTACCAGCCTCAGATGTCGCATTTTTGACATTAGGATCGCAAATGCAACAAAAGTATCGCAAATGCGAAGGCTGGCCAGGTCTATTCAGGTCACAAATTCGACACAAGTCTCGCAAATGCGAGCTCCGAGTTGTTTGCAAAAGCGATGGATGATATCGCAAATGCGGAGCTGCAGTCGCAATTGCAAACTCCCCTACCCCAACCCATCTTCGAAAATGCGAGAATTATCTCGCAAATGCGGTCACTGCAAATGCGATGAAATCCTCGGAAATGTGAGAATAGAAACACCAGCACAACTGAAATTCTTTCAAACACTTTGAAACGCGTTCAAAACTCATTCGAGCCCTCGGGGCTCTAAATAAAACACTCTCACAAGTATGAAAACATAACACAAACTCGCTCGTGTTATCGAAACCACATCAAATCAACTCCAAATGACACCAAATTTTGCAGGCAAGTCCTAAATGACATAACAGAACTATTACAACTCTCGAATTAACATTCCGACCCCGATATCACCAAATTCAACTCTCAGTCAAACTTCTCAATCTTCCAAAACTTCAATTTTCCAATTTTTGCCAAAATGCTTCAAATTTCCGTACGGACCTCCAAATCCAAATCCGAATGTACGCCTAAGTCCAGAATCACCACCCGAGCCTATGGGAACCATCGAAACTCCAATCCGAGGTAAAATACGCAAAAAGTCAATCTTGGTCAATTCTTTCAACTTCAAGCTTCTCAAATGAAAGTCATTTCTAAAAATCCTTTCCGAACTTCTCAAAAACCCGAACCATTTATGCACGCAAGTCTTAATACACTGAGTGAAGCTACTTGTGACCTCAAACTTCCAGACCAGACACAATTTGCTTAAAACAACTAGTCGGGTCGTTACATCCTCACCCATTTAAACATACGATCGTCCTCGAACGTGCCCGGAGTCGTTCCAAAGCCCTCAACCACTGCATGATATCACCATACATACATGGGGTGATTCCTCATCACCCAAACCTATGTAGTACTTACAATGCAATTTAACTGAATATTTTACTTCATCCTTAGTCCATAACCTTACGATAGAACCCAAATCTCGACATCTGAAATTCATCATAGGACCCGAAAATCAAATCATAACACTGTATAAACCTGAAAAAGCCGAATCAAGCCATAATTCTAATCCAGAGTATAATTACATGATGTTCCACACAACTCAAATGCCCGTAGTAATAACTTCTGACCACCAAATATGCCCAAATAACATTCTGGATGTCTGCAATACACTTCACATTGAATAGAACCTTGTTCTGGACCTCCACAATGCTGCCCATGATAAAGAAACATGTGAGAACTCATAACCGCCCACGAAGTCAACAAGTCAAGAAGCTCTCTCGTCCGTCAAGGGTCATTACCCAAATCTTAGCAGAAACTGCCTCATACTTCCAAACACTCTTCATCCCCAATATGATAGTATGAATATCAAGTCTAAGAATCTCATCTCAGCCAATACAAGTAGCCTAACTAACAACTCATCACGGAATCACAAAGATTCTCACACCATACAACTCGTACACCAACCCAGCAATAACTCAATTATGCAGTACAAATAGAAGGAAAGCAACGTATGAGGATTATCTAAGAAATACATCATGTGTAACAACAAAAGTGCAATTTCATTAAATTATCCCACATAGGGAAAACAAAACATAAAATAAACACAAGGAAAGGGTATCCCACATTATGAGGGCCATCTCGCCCACGTCACCATAAGGCCTGAACAGAATTACAACATGCGTGGAGAATAATCCTACAACCTCGGAGTCCATCACAACACAAGAAAGTGTCACATAACATAAACATGGGCACAAATAATATCCATTCTACCTGGTAACATAACTATGATAACAATCTCACAAGAGCACCTAATATTGATTTGATATAAAATACGCATTCTTGTTGAGCTTTCAAACAACCCCCAACCAAATCTCGATCCTTCCCAATTAGGTAAAATCCTTCCAAAAAGTCCACAACAACCTATCGATAATGTATGCTATCAGTTATTCCATTCTCACATGCCTTCACAATCCACAAGCAATAAATAGTGTGCATATGGGAACATCTAGCCCCAAAACCTCTGGAATACCAAAATTTTCATACCTGAAATCAACTACGCTACTTGAATGGCCGATTACATCACTCACACCCCATCATCTTATGGAAGCACCCATATAGATTTTTTTCTGGCCGCGTAACAAAAAACTGAACCTCAAAAGCCTCAAGACCCAACACTCACCATGCCACTAGCCACCCGTAAACCAAACTCAAAGTTCTTTCCTAAGATGCACGTTATTCACATATGATATCCAATAGTGCCAACGTTCTATTAAATTATGATATCCATCCCGGAGAAAACCATAATGTACAACATATTCCTTATGCCAATAGTAGAAAATCGACTCAAGCCGTGGCCAACACCATCTTGAACTCTCTGAGGCCCGCACACATGCCACTAATCAATCAGGACCGCATCTCCCCAACTCAACCTAGTCACACAACTATCCAACCCAAGAGCACTACCATAAATGCAGGTAGTAATTCCCATTTCAAGAAGACCAATTATTTCTGTTGCTATGCTAACCCAACATCACAGAGCTGATATGTTTCTTCGGATAATCCTTGTCTTTCCTCTAGAGTGATACTTCTTCCTGTCGATATGCAATGACCCCATTCAAGGCCCAAATACAGATAATCCTAGCACGAACCACGTAGCCCAAAAGCTCACAAACCACCGCATTTCCTCTAAAGCACCCCAAAATGTCGCACCAAGATTCTCACGGTGAACAGACCTGCTGCGAATTTGAAGTTATTCCTATGACTCCCCTTTGTTGATACCCAATTTTTCCGTCAAATTTTCAAATGTTTATATATACTTTCAAAACAGTGCATATGAATCATCATTTGATTTACAAACACACACAAGTATTTTTCATAATTTTTAAAGGCTTTAAATCAATTTATTTCTGCATTTATATTATATAAATATCCAATAATTACCCTCCAAATTATTTTTTGATGATTTAATCATCTAAACTTATCATTTATACCAATATGAGGTTTTAAATATTTTTAGTTAATTTCTTATAATTACATTTGTATTTTTAGGGCTAAATTGCACATTTTAAAATAATAGCCCATATGCATGTAAAATTTCATTATTTATCCAGAGAATGACTTTTTATATTCTTATAATGTTAATTAATTATTGTTAATCATTTTAGTAGACACATGATTGTTTTATTAATTAATTATTTTATAAATTATTTATTTGTTAAATTGTGGGTATTCAAAATCTGACCAAAAATCTACCTATTTTCGGACCTAAACTACCCAGAATTTAGCCCAATAATCCATAACGACCCGACCGGTCGTTACGAGAGTTTAGTCCTATTTTCCTCATTTATTCTTCATTCTTCAATGGTTCAGCTCTTTTGTGGTGTGTTGGGTGGTTTGGTTCGGTTTCAGAGTGGTTGTGGAGAGAAATGAGACACTTAGTCTGTTAAGTTGGTGATTTAGTTGGAAAAGTCAACCGAAAGTTGACTTATAGGTAAATGATCTCGGAATTTGGTTCTTGTGGCTCAGGTAGCTTCTTTAGGTGATTTGTGACTTAGGAGTGTTTTCGGAATGTCATTCGAAGGTCCGGAGTAGAATTAGGCTTAAATTGACGAAATTGGATTTTTGGTGATCTTCGGTCGGTAGTGGAAAGTTAGCTATCAGGGTCGGAATAGAATTTCAAAAGTTGGAGCAGGTTTGTAGTGTCATTTGGGATGTGTGTAAATTTTCAGGTCATTCGAACGTGGTTTGAGTAGTTTCGGCATCCTTGGCAAATTTTGGAAATTTAGAAATCCTTAGGCTTGAATTTGGATTCGATTTGGTGTTTTGATATTATTTTTAGTGTTCCGAGGGTTCGACTAGGTTGGTATATTGTTATATGACTTGTTGGTACCTTGATTGAGGCCCCGAGGGGCTCGGGATTGATTTCGGACGATGTTCGAAGGTTGGGAGTTGGAGAAAAATACAGCAAATGGCTGCTGGTGCAGGCCTTCTAGTGTGGCCACACCCGTGGATTGGGAGCGGCAGGTGCGGAAGAGCTTGCGCAGATGCGGAAAATAGAACCTGGCCTGGGAGCGCAGGTGCGAAAGTTGTATCGCACCTCCGGGCCCGCAGGTGCGTATGGAAGGCCGTAGATGCAGGTTTTGAGTTTAAGTGAGAATCCACACCTGTGAGGTATTTTCCGCAGATGCGGGCATGGGTTTGCAGGTGCGAGATTGCTGGGAAGAACCTATATAAGGTTGCCTTCGCGAATTTTCACTCATTTCTTCACCATTTGTGTCGGATTTTGGAGCTTTTAGCTGGGATTTCAAGGGGCAATCAAGAGTATTCAGTGAGGTAAGCTACAAGGACCTTGTATCTTGTGTTTATGAAGATTATTCGAATGTTTAATCATGTTTTAGTGTAGAAATTTTGGATATTAGGGCTTCGAATTGGGAAGTGTAAATTGAGGATTTGTGTCACGCCCCGAAATCCCATCGTCGGGCCGTGATAGCGTCTAACGTTGAACCCACTAGACAAGCCAACATGTGTAGTTAAACTAGCATCATAAAGTTATTCTAACAGAATAAACTAAATCAGTTCACAAATTAAACAGCGGAAATAAATACAGTCTTAAGCTAAGTAAAGACAATCACAATACATCGACACAAAATTTCCCAAAACCTGGTGTCACTAACTCACGAACTGTCTAAGAGTGCTAAATACAAGTCTGAAAGGAAATACATGTCTGCCTCTGAAACTAAAGGAAAAACAAGACAGAATCGAAGACAAAGGGATGGAAGAGACGCCAAGGCCCACGAACGCCAGCGGGTATACCTCGAAGCCTCTATAATGAGCTGGAAGACACTCCCACTAATGATGTCCTCCGGGTCCGGCTGCGTAATCTACACAACATAAAGAAGTGCAGGTGTAGCATCAGTACAACTGACCCCATGTACTGAGTAAGTGCCTAGCCTAACCTTGGCGAAGTAGTGACGAGGCTAGAACCAGACTACCAAAAAAAACATGTGCAGTTCAAATAAATATATATACATATATGCAACAGATAAAAAATATAGGAAGAAAACAATGAATAAAGGAAGGGGAACATGCTGTGGGGAGATAACAGTTTCATATAAAAAATCTCAATAAGGAAAAGAACCACAAAGCCAGCATATCAATAAGGACAGGAAATCACAAACTTGCACGACATCACCCTTCGTTCTTTTACTCTCGTCCTCACTATGCAATGTATAATGTAATCAATGTAAATCATGGTACGGCATCACCCTTCGTGCTTTTACTCTCATCTTCACTATGCAATGTATAATGTAATCAATGTAAATCATGGTACGGCATCACCCTTCGTGCTTTTACTCTCATCTTCACTATGCAATGTATAATGTAATCAATGTAAAACATGGCACGACATCAACCTTCGTGCTTTTACTCTCTTTCCTCACAGTATAATCAATGAATATGGTACGGAATGGTACATCGTACGGAACGACATCACCCTTCGTGCTTTACACTCTTTCCTCACAATAACAAACAATGCACGACATCACCCTTCGTGCTTTAGCACTCTTCCTCACCCAAACATCAATCACAAACAAGGGCAAGGGAGTAAACAGAATAAAAATAGAAATCCCGACAAGGGAACAATAACAGAAATTTCAACATCCTAGCAAGGGAGACAACATCAAACAATGCACGGCATCACCCTTCGTGCTTTTACTCTCATTCTCACCAAGACAAAATGAATATGGTACGGAATGGTACATCGTATGGCAAGGCATCACCCTTCGTTCTTTACACACTTTCCTCACAATAACAAACAATGCACGGCATCACCCTTCGTGCTTTAACACTCTTCCTCACCCAAACAGCAATCACAAACAACAGCAAGGGAGTAAACAGAATAAAAATAGAAATCCCGGCAAGGGAACAATAATTAAACAATTAAATCCCGGCGAGGGAACATCAATTACACAATTAAATCCCGGCAAGGGAACATCAATTACACAATTAAATCCCGGCAAGGGAACATCAATTACAAAATTACATCCCGGCAAGGGTATATTTCAATACCTCTTTCTCTTTCTTGCACTTCCATTTCCATGATTTATTCTATCACTTGGGTCAATGCTCCAAAGAATGTAATATCTCATATTTCTTCATTATTCGTTTCACAATTTGAGCCAATGCTCCAAAGATTGTAATATCTCATATTTATTCACCATTCGTTTAACAATTTGAGCCAATTCTCCAAAGATGTAATATCTCATGTTTCTTCACAACATATAGGAATCGTCAATTAAGCATTGAAATTACCACAAAATCAGAATGTTCACAATATAAGGACTCACAGTCATGCTAGACATCAATGTATAGATACTCGTCACCATGCCTATACATCGTATTTGACAATTAGCAAGTACCAAATTGTACTTAACTCTTATTCCCTCAAGCTAAGGTTAGACCGAACACTTACCTCAGGTCCGAAGTATAGCAATCAACCCGAAACCACATGTTTGCCACAAGTATCCGACTCCAAATGGACAAAATATATTCAAATAAATTTCATACCATAAATAACATCTCATGTAACTGATTCCACTATTTAATTCGAGGTCACGACGCGAAATTAGGTGAAATGACCAAAACGCCCCTCAGGCAAGCATCTCGGAGTCGGGTAAATTTTACATTTTCAGAACCTTCGTACTCTCACGAGTCTAGCCATATAAAAATCTCTCAAATCGGAGGTCAATCACTCACTCAAACCCCAATTTTAGAAAAAACCCAAGTTCTATCCAAAACACCCAATTTCACCCATGAAAATCTTTGATTTTAAGTTGAAAACATGTTAATGATTGAAAGAAATGAGTAAAAACCAACTTAAAACTGATTTGGAAGAGTCTTGTTCTTGGAAAAATCGCCTAAGAGTGTTTGGGTTTTAGAAAATATGAAATATGAAGTAAAAACTCGGTTTTGTACAGGGCAGGCTACTGGTTGGCATCGCAAATGCGAACAGGGGTTCGCAATTGCGAACACCCCTGACATGGGAATTGCGAAGCATAGTTCACATTTGCGATCACTGTGCAGGAGGAGGGACTTCGCATTTGCGATGAATGGCTCGCATTTGCGATCACATGCCAGCCAATGCACCTTCACATTTGCGATGCTGGCTTCGCAAATGCGAAGCCTGCAGATCAGTCACACCAACAATTCTAAGTTCAGAAAAATGCAATATGTGGCCTATCCAAGACTCACCCGAGCCCTCGAGGCTCCAAACCAAATATACACACTACCTCAAAAACATTCTATGAACTTATCTGTGCGATCAAATCGCCAAAATAACAACATATACATCGAATTAAGCCTTAAAATCCATGAATTTCTAATCAAATTTCATAAAACATCAAATTTTCCATTTTAAGTCTGAAACACGTCAAACGAGATCGTTTTCAACCAAACTTTATAGAAAGGACTTAAACCATATATAAGATCTGTACCGCGTGCCGGAACCAAAATACCATCACTTTCTAATCAGATTTCACTTTCAATTTCCTTAAATATTTTCAGAAATAATTTTACTCAAAAATTCATTTCTCGAGCTTGGGACCTCGGAATTCGATTTCGGGCATACGCCCAAGTCCCATATTTTCCTACGGACCCTCCAGGACCGTCAAATCACGGGTCCGAGTCAAATTTATTCATTTTAATATCAAATCTTAGCATTTTTCATAGAATTTCATGTTTAAGCTGTCCGGCTACGCCCCTACTGTGCACGCAAATTGAGGAAAATACAAATAAGGTTTTCAAGGCCTCGAAAGTACGGGATGGGTAATAACATAGGTGATTACCCTTTGGGTCGTCATAATTTGAGGGGCCATTTGAGGTCCGATTTTGATGTATATGGTATGTATGAACTCGTGAGAGAGTAAGGATTTTTGTTTTGTGATTTTTATCAGAATCCGAGACATGGGCCCGGGGGTCGAGTTTGGCCAATTTCGGGTTTGTTGATGTAAATTGGTTATTTTCGAGTGGGCTTTGTTCCTTAAGCATATTTTGATGATATGAATCTGTTTTGAATAGATTCGTGCATGTTGAGGCCAAGCCGAGGGGAAAAGGCATCGCGGTGTAGTTTTTTCATCCAGTTTAAGGTAAGTAACGAACATAAATCTAGATCTGAGAGTATGAAACCCCGGTATTTCGTATTGTTTTGATAAATAAGGTGACGTGCATGCTAGGTAACGGGAGTGTGGGCGTGCATCGGTAAGGAGTGCTAAGTCGCGTATTTGATTTGAAGTCATATGATATTCTATATTTTAGAGATTTATACTATGTTTTGGGTTGTACGCCATATTTGGGGCCTTGTGCCGACCTGTTTGAACCCTCATGGGTGTTTTACTACTATTCTCACATTGTTTTGACAGAAAATGTAATCTCAGTCGTGATTTATACTTGTTCATTGTTTATTTTTGTTTATCACCCTGTTTTCAAACAAATGAAAGATATTTTGGGCTGAGTCCCGGCGATTTTGGTGAGTTGCCCGAGTGGCTTGTAAGGGTAATGACTGAGTGAGTCCGAGAGCTGGATTGTGAGGATAGTGATGGATCAGGTTGCACGCCGCAGAATTATAAACATATATATATATATATATATATACACATATATATTGGATCGGGCTGCACGCCGCAACTTGATATATATTGAATGAGGTTGCACGCCGCAGCGAGAGATATATTGGATCGGGTTGCATGCCGCAGCGAGAGATATATTGGATCAGGTTGCACGCCGCTGCAGTATATATATTGGACCGGGTTGCACGCCGCATCGGTATTTATATTGGATCGGGTTGCACATCGCAGCGATATAACGCTTGGGCTGAAGGAGCCCCTCCAGAGTCTGTACACCCCCAGTGAGCGCAGTCAACTACTTATGGATCGGGCTGCACGCAGCAGCGTTATATACATATAGATTGGGCTGCACGCCGCGGCGGTTATTATATGGCACTTATTGACCGTGAGTAATGAGTGTGAGTGTTGATTGACGAGAGATGAGTCACGAGTGACTGAGAGGCTTGCTCGAGAGGCTTTATATTGCGAGTGACACTGTGCCCGAGGGGCTTAATTGCTATGAAACTATTGTTTTCATTCTTCTTTACACTCTTGCCTCTAAACGATAAGCGTTGAACCAATTTTTTATAAGAAATTTGGAAGGGGGAAACTGGAGTTTTATGAAACTTTCGGGACATAGATCCCTGGCTTGATTTATTTTTCTCCACTGATGTTTATTATATGAATTTTTATGATTATAAAAGCTCGTTACTACACTCAAGTCCTTATTTATATTTGTTACTTACTGAGTTGAGTTGGTGTACTCACGTTACTCCCTGCACCTTGTGTGCAGATACAGGTGCACGGATCGAGTGAGATTTGATTATTCTCAGTGGAGCTTGTCAGAGATTGTGAGGTAGTTGCACGGCGTTCGTAGCCCCACCCTTGTCCTTCTCATTTTGTCTCTATTTACATTTATTTTTCTAGACTTGTTGTATTAAGGAAAGACTGTGTCAGATTCTGTGTTCTATTAGATGCTTATGATTGTTGACTCTGGGTTTTGGGGATGTTATTATACAGTTGTTTTTCCTTGATTATCCGAAATTGTGAAGTACTAAACCTGGAAGATTTTTTATAAAACACGTTATTGATTTAAATGGAAAGTTCCTTGTATTGTGTTTGGTAAATTGGCTAGCCTAGTACCACGATAGGCGCCATCACGGCAAGTGTAGATTTGGAGTCGTGACAAGTTGGTATCGGAGCCTAGGTTACATAGGACTCACCAGTCATGAGCAGGTTTAGTAGAGTCTTATGGATCGGTACGGAGACGTCTGTACTTATCTTCGAGAGGCTGCAGAATCCTTAGGAAAATCTCACATTCTTGAATTCTTGTCGTGCGAATCTATTGATTTTGGCAACTAAACTTCTATTATTTCATTCTCTCACAGATGGTGAGGACACGCGCTCCCAGTCAGGGCGATCAGCCACCAGTGGGACCCATGAGGGGTCGAGGCTGCGATCGAGGTCGTGGTAAAGGTAGAGGTGCAGCCCGCGCAGCTGCCGGGGCGGTACCCATATACCAGCCTATTGTTGTAGATCACGTCCCAACCGTAAATGGTCCAGTGGGACCAGCTCAAGTACTAGATGTGCCTATTGTTATTCCGGGTCTTCAGAAGACCTTGGCCTAGATTCTAACTGCATGCACCAGTCTTGCTCAGGCAGTCACTATTCCTACTTCAGCCGCTACTTCTCAAGCCGGGGGAGGCACTCATACTCCAGTTGCACGCACACATGAGCAGGTTATTCAGGGGCTTCAGACTCCGGAGGCAGTTCCAACTCAGCCGATTGCACCAACCCAAGATTTTGTGGTTCCAGCTATGGCTGACGACGAGCAACACATGTTGGAGAGATTTGAGAGGTTTCGGCCTCCGACTTTTAGTGGTGCTAAGTGCGAGGATGTCAGGTTCTCTTAGACAAGTGTTAGAGGATGCTTCGTATGACAGGGATATTGGAGACCAGTGGGGTCTCGTTTACTACCTTCCAGTTCTCAGGAGCTGCATTTACTTGGTGGGAGGCTTATGAGAGGCGTAGGCCCGTTGGTGCAGCCCCCTTTCTTGGCAGCAGTTTTCCACTCTCTTCTTAGAGAAGTATGTTCCACAGTCCCATAGAGAGGAGTTGTGCAGGTAGTTCGAGTAGCTGCGTCAGGGTGAGATAACGGTGTCACAGAACGAGAGGAGGTTTTCCGAGCTTGCCCATCATGCTATTTGGTTAGTCCCTATAGAGAGAGATAGGATCAGGAGATTTGTGGATGGCCTCTCGTATCAGCTCCGTATCCTTATGACCAGAGAGAGGGTATCGGGTGCTACTTTTTAGCAGGTTGTTGATATTACCTGAGAGATGGAGTTGGTTCGTCACCAGGATCAAGATGAGAGAGAGGCCAAGAGGCCTTGGGGATCGATTAGTTTTGGTGGTGTTCCTTTAAGGGGGCAGTTCCAGCACGGCAGGGGTCGTCCATTCAGGCAGACTCAGTCGGGCCGCTCATCTCGAGCATCATCGGTTCAGGGCTAACCTATGCTAAATTCTTCCAGAGGTTTTCTTGGTGCTAGGGGTTCCCTTCAGTCCCCGTCTCCAGCACTGGGGAGTTGCTACGAGTGTGGAGAGTTTGGGCATATGAGGAGGCAGTGTCCTCGTTTTCTTGGGGGTCTATACCAGTAGAGAGGTCAGCCCTCGACATCAGCTCCAGTTACTTCACCACCCATCCAGGCAGTGAGGGGTGGGGCTCAGATAGCTAGAGGCCGCCCTAGAGAGGGAGGTCGATCCGGTGGAGGTCAGGCCCGTGTTTATGCACTTCTAGCCAGACCAGATGCTATGGCCTCAAATGCAGTGATTACATGTATTATTTTAGTTTGTCACTGAGATGCTTCGGTCTTATTTGATCCTGGTTCCACGTATTCTTATGTTTCATCATATTTTTCCCACTTTCTAGATATGCCCCGCGAGTCCTTAGTCATATTTGTTCATGTGTCGACTCCGGGGGCGATACTATTATTGTGGACCGAGTGTATCGGTCATGTGTGATATCTATTGGGGGATTGGAGACCCGAGTGGATCTGCTATTTCTTAGCATGGTTGACTTTAATGTGATATTGGGCATGGATTGGCTATCTCCGTGTCATGAGTTCTTCATTGTCACACTAAGAACGTGACCTTAGCGATACCGGAATGCCCGAGAGTCGAGTGGAGAGGTTCTATTGATTATGTGCCTAGTAGGATGATTTCATACCTGAAGGCTCAGTGTATGGTAGAGAAAGGATGCCTGTCTTATTTAGCTTTTGTGAGGGATGTCAGTGCTGATACTCCCACTGTCGATTCTATTCCTGTAGTCCGTGAGTATCCGGACGTGTTTCCTGCTGATTTGTCGGACATGCCACCCGACAGGGATATTGATTTTGGCATTGAGCTGGTGCCGGGAGCTAAGCCTATTTATATTCCACCGTATCGTATGGCACCAACGGAGTTGAAGGAATTGAAGGAACAACTTCAGGAACTCCTAGAAAGGGGGTTCATCCGGCTTAGTGTGTCACCTTGGGGTGCACTGGTGTTGTTCGTGAAGAAGAAGGATGGTTCCTTGAGAATGTGTATTGATTATAGGTAGCTGAACAAGGTTACAGTCAAGAATAAGTATCCTCTGCCTCGCGTGATGATTTGTTTGACCAGCTTTAGGGAGCTAGGGTGTTCACTAAGATTGATTTGAGATCCGGATACCATCATCTTAAGATTCGGAATTAAGATGTTTCCAAGACGACTTTCAGGACCCGTTATAGCCACTATGAGTTTTTGGTGATGTCTTTTGGGATGACCAATGCCCCAGTAACATTCATGCACTTGATGAATAACGTATTTCAGCCATATTTGGATTCCTTTGTTATTGTGTTCATTGATGACATCCTTGTGTATTCTCGTAGCCAAGAGGAGCATGCTCAACATTTGAGGGTTGTATTGCAGAGATTGAGGGAGGAGAAACTTTATGCAAAGTTCTCCAAGTGCGAGTTTTGTCTTGGTTCAGTAGCTTTCTTGGGTCACGTGGTGTCCAACGAGGGTATTCAGATTGACCCAAAGAAGATAGAGGCGATGCAGAGTTGGCCCAAACCGTCCTCAGATACGGAGGTTAGGAGCTTCCTTGGTGTGGCAGAATATTACCGTCGTTTTGTGGAGGGGTTTTCTTCTATTGCTTCACCCTTGACCAATTTGAATCAGAAGGGTGCTCTCTTCAGGTGCTAAGACGAGTGTGAGGAGAGAATCCAAAAGCTCAAGATGGCTTTGACCTTAGCTCCTGTGTTAGTATTACCATCAACTTCAGGTTCTTATACTGTGTATTGTGATGCCTCAAGGATAGGCATTGGTTGTGTTTTTATGCAGGAGGGTAGGGTGATGGCCTATGCCTCGCGCTAGTTGAAGGCTCATGAGAAGAATTACCCGATGCATGATCTCGAGCTAGCAGCCGTTGTTCACACCTTGATGATTTGGCTTCATTACTTGTATTGGGTTCATTGTGAGGTTTTTACTGATCACCGTAGCTTGCAACACTTGTTTAAGCAGATTGATCTGAACTTGCGTCAGAGGAGATGGTTGGAGCTTCTGAAGGACTATGATATCACTATTATATACCATCCGGGGAAGGCCAGTGTAGTGGTCGATGCCTTGAGTCACAGAGTAGAGAGTTTGGGGAGTCTAGCATATCTTCCAGCAGTAGAGAGACCACTAGCACTTGTTGTTCAGTCCTTAGCGGGCCAGTTGGTGAGGTTGGATCTATCGGAGCCCCGATGGGTATTGGCTTGTGTAGCCTCCAGGTCTTCTCTTTATGATCGTATTAGAGAGCACCAGTATGATGACCCACACTTGCTCGTTCTTCAAGATAGGGTCTGGTGAGGTGATTCCAGGGATGTAGTTATTGGTGATGATGGTGTTATGACGATGCAAGGTCGGATATGTCTGCCTAATGTAGATGGGCTTTGGGAGTTGATTCTTGAGCAGGCCCACAGCTCGCGATATTCCATCCATCCGGGTTCCGCGAAGATGTATCAGGATCTGAGGCAACATTATTGGTGGAGGCGGATGATGAAGGATTTTGTTGGATTTGTAGCTCGGTGTCTCCACTGTCTGCAGGTCAAGTACGAGCACCAGAGACCCGGTGGATTTCATTAGAATTTTGTTATTCCTGAGTAGAAGTGGTAACGGATCACTCAGGGGCAGGCTCTCGTACATCAGAGTGAACTGAGCTTTGTAGTTGGCCTCCCACGGACTTCAAGGAGGTTCAACGCTATGTGGGTTATTGTGGATCGACTGACTAAGTCTGCCCACTTCATTCCTATTGGTACTACTTATTCTTCGGAGCGGTTAGTTGAGATTTATATCAGGGAGATTGTTCGGTTGCATGGTGTTCCAGTGATTTCTAACATAGGTACTCAGTTCACATCGCAGTTATGGAAGTCCATGCAGAGAGAGTTGGGTACTCAGGTTGAGTTGAGCAAGACTTTTCACCCTCAGACGGACGGGCAGTCCGAGCACACTATTCAGATTATAGAGGACATGTTGCGCACTTGTGTTATTGAATTTGGGGGTTCATGGGACCAGTTTCTGCCACTCACGGAGTGCATATAATAATAGTTATTAGTCGAGTATTCAGATGGCTCCATATGAGGCTTTGTATAGGAGGAGGTGTAGATCTCCGATCGGTTGGTTTGAGCCGGATGAGGCCAGACTCTTGGGTACGGATTTGATACAGGATGATTTAGATAAGGTGAAGTTGATTTAGGAGCGGCTTCACATGGCACAGTCGAGGAAGAAGAGTTATGCGGACCAGAAGGTCCGGGATGTATCTTTCATGGCTAGGGAGAAGGTCCTACTGAAGGTGTCACCCATGAAGGTTGTTATGCGGTTTGGGAAGAGGGGTAAGTTGAGTCCCCAGTTCATTGGTCCTTTTGATGTGCTTCAGAGAGTTGGAGAAGTGGCTTACAGACTTTCCTTGCCACCTAGCTTGGCGAGCGTTCATCCAGTATTTCATGTTTCCATGCTTCAGAAGCACATTGGTGACCCATCTCATGTTTTGGACTTCAGCACGGTTAAGCTATATGGTGATATGTCTTATGAGGTAGAGCCAGCAGCCATTTTGGGTCGTCAAGTTAGAAGGTTGAGGTCTAAGGATATAGCTTCAGTGAAAGTGCAGTGGAGAGGGCAGCCGGTGGAGGAGGCCACCTGGGAGACCGATCGGGAGATGCGGAGAAGATATCCCCACCTTTTTAAGACTCCAGGTATGTTTCAAGACTTGTTCGAGGATGGAAGTTTGTTTAAGACGGGGAGAATGTAACGACCCAGCCGGTCGTTCCGAGAGTTTAGCCTTGTTTTCTCCATTTCTTCTTCATTCTTGCATGGTTTAGCTCTTTTGTGTTGCGTTGGGTGGTTTGGTTCTTGTTCAGCATGGTTGATGAGAGAAATGAGACACTTAGTCTCTTAAGTTGGTGATTTAGTTGGAAAAGACAACCGGAAGTTGACTTATAGGTAAATTATCTCAGAATGTGGTTCTTGTGGCTCGGGTAGCTTCTTTAGCTGATTTGGGACTTAGGAGTGTGTTCGCATTGTCATTCGGAGGTCCGGAGTACAATTAGGCTTGAATTCACGAAATTAGATTTTTGGCGATTTCTGGTCGACAGTGGAAAATTAGCTATCGGGGTCGGAATGGAATTTCGAAAGTTGGAGTAGGTTCGTAGTGTGACTTGGGATGTGTGTGCAAATTTTCAGGTCATTCGGACGTGGTTTGAGTGGTTTCGGCATCGTTGGCAAATTTCAAAATATTAAAAATCCTTAGGCTTGAATTTGGGTTCGATTTGGTGTTTTGATGTTATTTTTTAGTGTTCTGAGGGTTCGACTAGGTTGGTATATTGTTATATAACTTGATGGTACCTTGATTGAGGCCCTGAAGGGCTCTGGATTGATTTCGGATAATGTTAGAAGGTTGGGAGTTGGAGAAAAATGCAGCAAATGGTTGCTGGTGCAGGCCTTCTAGTGTGGCCGCACCTGCGGACAGGGAGTCGCAGGTGCGGAAGACCTTGCGTAGATGTGGAAAATGGAACCTGGCCTGGGAGCGCAGGTGAGTGTGGAAGGCCGCAAATGCGGGTCATGAGGTTAAGTGAGAATTCTCACCTACGAGGGATTTTCCGCAGGTGCGGGCATGGGGTCTCAGGTGCGAGATTGCCGGGCAGAACCTATATAAGGTTGCCTTCGCGAATTTTCACTCATTTCTTCACTATTTGTGTCAGATTTTGGAGCTTTGAGCTGGGATTTCAAGGGGGAATCAAGAGTATTCAGTGAGGTAAGCTACGTGGACCTTGTATCTTATGTTTATGACGATTATTTCATTGTTTAATCATGTTTTAGTGGAGAAATTTCGGAGATTAGGGCTTGAAATTGGGAAGTGTAAAGGGGAATTGAGGGGCCATTTGGGGTCCGATTTGGATGTATTTGGTATGTATGAACTCGTGAGAGAGTAAGTATTTTTGTTTTGTGATTTTTACTGGAATCCGAGATGTGGTCCCTTGGGTCGGGTTTGGCCAATTTCCGGTTTGTTGATGTAAATTTGTTATTTTCGAGTGGGCTTTGTTCCTTAAGCATATTTTGATGATATGAATCTGTTTTGAATTGATTCGGGGAGCGTTGAGGGCGAGTAGAGGAGCAAAGGCATCGCGGTGTAGTTTTTCATCCGGTTTGAGGTAAGTAACAAATGTAAATCTAGACCTGAGGGTATGAAACCCCGGTATTTCATATTGTTTTGATAAATAAGGTGACGCATATGCTAGGTGACGGGCGTGTGGGAACCGGTAGGGATTGTGACTTGGTCCGTCCCGTAGCGACTCCTAAGTTGCGTATTTGATTGAAATTATATGATATTCCATTTTTTAGAGATTTATACTATGTTTTGGGCTGTACACCATGTTTGGGGCCTTGTGCCGACCTGTTTGAACCCTCAAGGGTGTTTTACTAATATTCTCACATTGTTTTGACAGAAAATATAATGTCAGTCATGATTTATACTAGTTCATTGTTTATTCATGTTTATCACCCAGTTTTTAAGCAAATGAAAGATATTTTGGGCTGAGTCCCAGTGATTGTGGCAAGTTGCCTGAGTGGCTTGTGAAGGTGATGACTGAGTGAGGCCGAGAGCCGGATTGTGAGGATAGTGATTGATCGGGCTGCACGCCGCAGCGTTATATACATATATCTTGGATCGGGCTGCACGTTGCAGCAGTATATATATTTGATCGGGCTGCACGCCGCAACGGTATTTATATCGGATAGGGCCGCCGCAGCGATATAGTTCTTGGGCTGAAGGAGCCCCTCCGGAGTCTGTACACCCCCAGAGAGCGCAGTCGACTATTTATGGATCAGGATGCATGCTGCAACGTTATAAATATATATGGATCGGGCTGCACGCCGCGACAGTTATTATATGGCACCTATTAAGGGTGAGTGCTGAGTATGAGTGCTGATTGACGAGAGATGAGTCAAGAGTGACTGAGAGGCTTGCCCGAGAGGCTTTATATTGCGAGTGACACTGTGCCCGAGGGGCTTAATATCTATGAAACTACTGTTTTCACTCTTTTTTACATTCTTGCCTCTAAACAATAAGTGTTGAACCAATGTTTTATATGAAATTTGGAAGGGGAAAACTGGAGTTTTATGAAACTTTCGGGACATATATCCCTGACTTGTTTTATTGTTTTCCACTGATGTTTATTATATGAATTTTCATGATTATAAAAGCCCGTCACTACACTCAAGTCCTTATTTATATTTGTTACTTACTGAGTTGGTGTACTCACGTTACTCCATGCACCTTGTGTGCAGATCCAGGTTCCCGGATCAAGTGAGATTTGATTATTCTCAGTGGAGCTTGTCGGAGACCGTGAGGTAGCTGCACGACGTTCGCAGCCCTACCTTTCTCCTTCTTATTTTTCCACTATTTACATTTCTTTTTTTAGACTTGTTGTATTAGACCCTGTCAGATTCTGTGTTCCGTTATATGGTCATGACTATTGACTCCGGGTTTTAGGGATGTTATTATACATATGTTTTTCCTTGATTATCCGAAATTGTGAATTACTAAACATGGAAGATTTATGATAAAACGCGTTATTGATTTAAATGGAAAGTCCCTTGTATTATTTTCAGTAAATTGGCTAGCCTAGTACCACGATAATCGACATCACAGCCAGTGTAGATTTGGGGTCGTGACATAACCCCAGACCAATCCTAAGCGACCCAACCCAGTCCAAAATCAAACCAACCCTTCTCAAATCCCAGTCGTTGATAAAAATGATCAACGGCTCATAATGCCTTCCCCCCTTTCCTTATATCACTTGACCCAAACCCTAACCCCATTCCCTCTAAACCCACCGCCTCTCCACTTTCTCAACTCTGATGAACCCTAACCCGCCCCCTCTCGAAAACCCCCTCCTAATCCCTCTTCTAATGGAATTTTATTCCCATTCACTTACCATATCCGTATATTTCTATTACTGGGTGATTCCCTATGGTATTACCTAGTACTTTCCTAAACATGGCAAGTACTCTTACTTTGATTCTGTTCGATTGAATTCCATCTCTTGAACCTGGACGATATTGCGTCCACACACGTTTATTATATACCGTGTGGGTTCGATTTGTTTATATTTTTCTGATTCATATTTAACCCTAAAGCTTGGGTTTACAGAGTTCCTTTGATTTGAACTAAAATTGGTTCAAGCCTTTAATTTTAAGTGTTATCTCGTCTATATTCGCCTTATTATGTGTAAATTTGTTTGTCTCTGCCAATCTTTTTACTTACCCTAAATTAGGGTTTCTTAAATCGAACCAAATATGGTTCGATTCTTTGATTTTGAATATTATTCCTGTTTATTTTCATCTTATTCTATGCAACATGTGATTTTTACCTTTTATTTATGCCGATTTGTGTACTTTACCATAAAATTAGGGTTTTAAATTTTCTCCTTTCCTTACTGATTTTGAGTGCTTTTCTTTCTAGTGTTTGACTGAAGATTTTCCATGTTTATGTGTTCAAATACTACAATATATAAACCCCTCCCCACTCCTCTTTGAAACAGTTCCGGAATTATTAAGAAAACTACAAAAACTAAGGTTGTGTGCTCTTTGCTCTTTAATAATCTTGTTCTGCACTTTGGTTCCTGGCCGGCTGAAAGTCAAGGCCAGAAATTCTGAGTTCTTGCTTTTTGGTAATATTTACGATACTGTGGACTTCCTTTCTTTCTTGTTTCATTTTAATTGGTGAGTTACCAAGCCTTTGTCATTTCATTCTGATTTATTTGCCAGTTTGTTCAATATGTTACTTCAATTTTAGACTCTGCTAATCTAAATGCCATTACGTTTGTAGTTTGAGACATGTTTAGACCTGAGTTGATTAACTTCTCTTAATTCTGCCTAGTCTGTGTGTTATTCATAGCCACCCCTATTCTGTTTAGAACTGTTATTTGAACATGTACCCATATCTCCTTTCTATGGATTAGCTGACTAGGTATGAGTGTATTCATTAAGAAAATAACAAATTTGCTTCTGAATTTGTTGCAATGTAGCCTGTTTTGATCCTGTTTTCATCATGTCTTGACGTTTCCAGTAATTACCCTAATTAGTTCTCAGCATGTTAGGTTCTATTGCTAATTGATATGATTCTTTTTTGTGACACTAGTCTTCTACACTTCACATAATCAGAACGTTTTTTATAGGTCTGTCGTGCAACTAGTCTTGTTAATATGTGCATTATGTGATTGACCTTGTCTTCTGAAATTTAGTTAAGTCTGTCTTAAATTTAAGCATGTCTATTACTTGTTTTTGTATGCTCAATTTGGTTTTGTCCTTCAATGGTGTCGATTAACCTCATTCTATTCCTTTTCTGTCTGGTCCCTTTGAGTTCTTATTCTTAGCTAGCTGAAAGCCAATGCTACTTAGGCTCTGCCCTTTGACCTCCCTAGTGTGAGCACTACGCAGGGTTCATTTGAGACCCTTGTGAACTCTGACACACTAGGACTTGGTCCCTAGTCCCTCCTCTGAAATTATCTCTTCTAACCTCCCTAGTGTGAGCACTGCCCTGGATTCTTGAAGCCCTTGGGAACTCTGACACACTAGGGTCTTGGTTCTATATGCTCAACTTTGTTTCATACCCATTGGGTGAATCAATTGATTTCTAGCTGCCCTATGCCAATGAGGATGTAATTTTGGGCTGTTACGAACCATGGAAATGAAGGCTTGGCTTGGACGGGTGTATCTTTGGGCCTGCTGTAGGCTCCCTATAGTTATTCTACTTTGTAATTTATTCTATTCATTTTGGGTCTGTAATAATTCTTGTAATAACATTTTGGGGCATTAGTAAAATTGGGAAAGGGGGTTTTATCTTATACTTGCATTGAAACGTGTAGAAATCTTGCCTATAAGTATCCTACTTTGCTCAAATGTGTGTTAGAAATCCTGTCTATAAGTCATTTATTTGGTTCAAATGTGTTCTGCTTTTACTTGTTAGAAACCATGCTTATAGGGTATTGAATGATTAATATCTCAATGTGCGCATAGGATTCTGTTTACATGTGGCTTAATCTACAAATTAGATGTCATGTCTATAGGATCTAAAAATCGGTTTTAATTATAGAAATCATGCCTATAGGATCTGAAAATCAGTTTTAATTATAGAAATCATGCCTATAGGATCTAAAAAAAATCAGTTTTGATAAATATAGAAATCATGCCTATAGGGTCTAAAAACATTATTAATTATTGTCCAGCTCATTTCTTTAAGAGTTTTCAACACTGTGCTAATTATCATTATTAGAAACCATGCCTATAAGACTCAATTAAGAAATTCTAAACATATTCTTGTGATTGCCAATGTTAGTTACTGCGTGAATCACCAACGCAGGCATTTTTGTAAGTGATGTTGCAATTTATAAAAGCACAAGAATAATAACTTTAATTATCATACTTCTAAACAAGAAGTATCCTTAGTCTATTGATTTTGTTGAGTCTTAAGTTAGAAAAGGTACCGAGTTCATTTGCACATTCATCACAATTTTTAACCAGATATGCTCCCTCAATATTTACAAAAAAATGTACTAATTGAGGTTTGAATCTTTGGCCTATTCAAGCAAAATCAAGCAAATAACCAACACGCCAAGAGATAACTTATGTAAATGGTATCATTTGGTCTACTTATTCGTTTCCTCGTAATATTAATACATATACTTAATAAAAAAGTTTGACAGGTCACATGACACCGCTTCGTTCAAGGTGCATCCACCCATGAGTAATATCATAGGCGATATTGACCACCTGTTCAATTAGCAAATGAGAGAATTCAAAGTAGGTGGGGGTCTTCATTTTCATTGATCATACAATTCTTATACACATATGTAATTATGTATTCTCCAAAGTTATAAAAGTAAACAGTAAGTACAGATCATTTATCAACAAAACTAAACAATTCATTTTTTTAAATAAACAATTCTGTCGCTCTCTTTTTTGAAAATTGCTGGTCTTTGACATTCATTTTACCCGTGAGCAATTGTTCAATAGTATATGATCCATGTATCGAGTAGCAATAATTCAGAATAAAAAAAATAAGCAACAACAGTACTACAAAGCCTGTTTTTACCACCATGTTTCACATGCGAGCGAAATACTTTATCTATAAATTCATGCTCCATTTAGAGCTCATCCATCACCAATTAATAAGCGCAGTTAGCACTAAATCAAAAATGAAGATGGTAATTTTGTTTTCGTTCCTCCATCTCCTTATTGCCTTCTCCTCTTGTAATGCTAGAATAACAACTCCGAACCAGCTCTTGCCTCCTCTGGTGCGTGACAATCAAGGCGAGATTCTCACATCCGACTCGAGGTACTTCATGTTGCCTGGAGCTGGTGGTGGCGGAGTAACACGAGACTTGGGAAATGGAACTGAAACCAGCTCTAATTTTGTTTGTCCATTTCAGGTGGTGCAGTCTCGAAAAGATCTAGACCCCGGCATGCCTGTGTTTCTAAAGCCTCGTAATAACCAAGTTAAAAAGATCACTGAATCAACTTCTCTTAACATCAAGTTCTATCTTAATCCAACTTTCGCATGTGCTGACAACTTAGTGTGGATGGTTGAAGGTTTTCCAGGAACACACAGTCCGTTTTTCCTGTCAACTAACGGGGTAGAAGGAGATCCCTTAAAAATGACCAGCTGGTTTCAGATTAAGAAATTTAATGATCATCCTACTGATTATTCTTACAAGTTGGTTTTTTGTCCATGGGGAGAATCCTTCTGCAGTGATATTGGAATCGAGGTAGTTGACCGACAAAGGCGTTTGGCTTTGACTTTGAGCCCAAATAATACCTTCCGATTTGTATTCGTCAAGGATACAAGCCACGGACTGTCGATTATATGATGCGAATTATGAATCTAGCTCTTGTGTTGTCTAAATAACCTTATGCGTGCGTAGACTCCATATATATATGTCCATGCATAAGACAATTTCATTCTAAAGTATTGAAATCTTAATGAATACTAGCTATATCCCGTGTTCTATTCGTAATTTTCTCTATGTGGCAGTGGTATTAATTATCTGGAGAGTCAATGTTAAAACTTTTTATGGACTATCATGGTATTAAGAATAATTGTATATCATTACAGGGTTGACCCAAATTAAAAGTGATCCGTCAAGATTTTAAAGTTAAATAGATCTATTATATACCTTGTAAAATATGAGATCTTATATATAGATACCTGGATGTAGTTTTTAATTTGATGGGCTAAATTAGTAATACATAAATATTAATAGGATTATGGTCCGCAAATCAGATGTTGGTTTTCTTTCTAGAATCACATCTTCAGAAAGACGATTACGACTTACGTCTTGGTTTGAAAGACCAATAACCGCATGACTGAAGAACCTTTGCCGTGAGCATGGATTCAGGTACGCTTCCGTATCTTGTTTTTATTCTCCGTGATTTGATATGATAGTTCTTGGGTAAAAGATAAAGGATTTCATCTTTAAAGTAACTTGATTCTAACAATTGGTATTAGATCCTATATCGTGTTGAATCTTTAAGGAATCAGTTTTTTGTGTCTGCGACGTAGCAGATTTGGAGAAAAGGAGTGTTTCCTCCTTTAAAATTTATTAGCTGAAAGGTTTTGTTTTACGGGGTTCATTCCTTAGATACAATGATATTCTTTTTAATCATTAGAAGGACAGGGGATTAGTTGTGGATATAATGCAGGCTGTCAGGTTGCTTACTGGCCGAAGGAAACCTAAGTTCTTCAAAGGTTAAGTTATGTATAAAAAAAAAGGGTGACCTGTTAAGTGCCGTCGCTGTGGCAACAGTTTTCTATCCAAAGAATTTTTGTTGCCATTTTAAAAGTTATTTTGGTGATAAAACACTTAAAGAACCAAAAGAAACATAATAATAATAATAATAATAATAATAATAATAATAATAATAATAATAACAATAATAAAAATAACAATAACAATAACAATAATAACAATAACAATAACAAAAATAATAACAATAACAATAATAACAATAATAATAGTAACAATAACAGTAATAATAAAAATAATAACAAGATCAATCTTCAAGCACTTGGATTGAAATAAAATAAAATTCAAGATTAAGTTCGAAGGCTCTTTTATTTACTGTTGAAAAGAAGAATCAGAGGATTCATAGAGATTGTAACACTTAAATATTTGAAATAAAATACTACGATTGTTGGGATATTTTTCGGTCCTGATTTTATTTTCTCGACGCAATTTATTGTCTACAAATTCTGGCATGCCCAGTAGAACAATCTCTACATCTCATCTCAACTTTTTCAATCACCAAAGTTCAAGAATAATGAAATGGTTTGCAAGAAAATCAGTTCCAGTTCAACTTCCGCCAAGGGTGCTAATTTCAGGTTCTATGCTGATGTGGAAAACATACTCGAAGTTACCTTTGGAAGCTTTGGACCAGTTACGAGGAGCAAAGAAAGCTCGTTAGGACAACAAGCACCCCAAGTGTTGTCCGCATCTACCCCTGTTTTCGGATCTTCATCCTCAAAAGGAGCAAGATCTTCCACAAATGCACCCGAAGGAGGAAGCGATGTTGCTGAAAATATCAAAAAAACTCTTGCTCTACTTGACCTCTCCGGATCTAAGCACTCTGCTGTGAAGGAAGATGATAACGCTTCAAGTGATGGATCCTCCCCACTTACACCACATAGCGTGAGCCAATCAAGGATCAATCTGTGTGAAAATCCAGGCTACTCTCTGTCGTCCATGACAATCATGCAATCCATGGTGACAAACACTTCCTCTGTGGAGGAGTAGTTGGCAAACTTGACAGAAGCAATCGCTGGCTTGACCAAGTGCATGCAAAATCAAGATGCTAGAATCGACAAGCTAACAGATAGGGTGAAAATCTTGATGGAAGAAGAATCCACCCATGCACCTGGAAAACTCCCAGAAGTTCAAGAGATTGATCCTCTCCCACGACAAGTTGCATCAGTTAAGAAAATTACAGTCTCTTCGGAAGAGATGATTCCAATCAATCAACTAAAGGAGTTTATTGAAGGGACTATAAAAAACAAATATGAAGTCTCTTCCAAGTCCTCCTTTACCTACACAAAGTCGTACACTTCAAGGATCGGTATGTTGAAGATTCCTGCTGGCTATCAACCTCCGAAATTTCAACAATTTGTTGGAAAAGGAAATCCAAAGCAACATGTGGCGCACTTCGTTGAGACATGCAACAATGCTGGGACTTAAGGAGATTACCTCGTCAAATAGTTTGTCCGCTCATTAAAAGGAAATGCTTTTGATTGGTACACGGACCTCGAGGCTAGATATGTTGATAACTAGGATCAACTAGAGCAATAATTCCTCAATCGCTTTTATAGCACGAGACGTAATGTGAGTATGATAGAACTCACAAGTACTCGTCAACGGAAGAGTGAACTGTTATCGACTTTATCAATCGTTGGAGGAATGCAAGCCTCAAATGTAAAGACAAGCTCAGTGAAGCTTCTGGCATAGAGATGTGCATCCAAGGTATGCATTTGATATTGCGCTACATCTTGCAAGGTATCAAGCCTAGCACATTTGAAGAACTTGCAACTCGTGCCCATGATATGGAATTGAGAATGGCTTCTGCTGGAAATGAAAGGCTGCCCATCTATGAACCTCGCAAAGTGAACGACAAGCAAGAAGTCAGAAAATGGAGCAAGTTTGTACCAAGATCTGAAAACAAAGAAGCTATGAATGTCAACACATCACCTATGAAGTTCACGACGAAGGTGAGAAAAACGCAGAGTACGAAATCCACTTTGTTTCAAGATAAGCCAAGGGGAAAGTTAATTCTAAAAGAAATGCACGAGAAAGAGTACCCATTTCTGGATTCTGATGTGCCAGCTATTTTTGAATAACTCCTCGAGTTAAATCTCATCGAGCTTCCGGAGATGAAGCAACCAAATGAAGCTGGAAAGATTGATGACCCAAATTACTACATGCTATTGTTCTTGAGAAATGACCCGGTCTGGCCCATTCCTCGAACGAAGTTTTTACGGGATCCCTATCTACCAAAATTTTAACTTCTGGTTCCGGCGAACAAATAATCGTTGAGTCCTCCTCTTTTCGTACAACACATACAAAGAGACCCGCCAACAGTCAAGTAATCATCGACTTGTGAGCTACCCTCTGGAGAAGTACTTTGTCTTCAAGGACAAAGTTATGGACTTGGCTCGTGAAAAGAAGATCGTGCTTGAAGATGAGAAAGCAAGCGCAAACTAAGTCTCTATCCCATTTGGATCATTCAGTCCAGACGAATTATGTAGTTTTAAAGAAAGTAAAGATGAATAATTACTGGAGAACTACAAAGTTGTAGACGGTCAATCTGAGGGCGATGAAGGTTAGACGTTGGTAACTCGTCGTAGGCTCCACAACAGGAGCCCATGAAAAGGATCAATGGAACAACCAATAAGGAAAATAATGGGGAAAAGGCCTAGGAGATGGAATCCAGTTAAGAATGAAAATAAAGCAACCCTCAAAATCCCCGACATCCGGTTACCTTGGAGGAGTTTTTACCAAGTTGGTTCCGCACGAAGATTTCTCATGGGGGGTATTGATGCCTCTTGTTGCCATACTGACAAAGGGAAATAAAAGAGTGATGACCTACCATTGGCACCATCTTCGGAAAAGCTTATCGAGTCCACTCCTCAAGAAGTTAATGCTTGTGAGGAAAAATTCACGTTCACAAATGACGACCTTCTGCTAGGTGACACTCCTCATAACCGCCCATTTTACCTAGTTGGATATATGCGTGATGAAAGGGTAAATCGAATTTTCGTTGATGGAGGATCCTCAGTGAATATTTTTCCAATTCGCACTGGGATACAAGCAACCGTCACCAGTGCGCATCTCAATAAGAAGGGCGAGTAGCAATTATATCACTGTAGAAGACGAATCTGCCGCTTCTAACAGACCTTCTGTCTTTGACCGACTTGGAAAATCAACTGTGAGAAGTTTCGTATTTGAGACATTGGGTCCGTTAAAGAAGGGGACTAAGTTTCAGATAAATTATCAAAATACAAGAACACCCGTTGCACCCAAAATTCAGAATATCTCTAAAGATTTCCAAAGTTTTGTTCCTTCTAGAATGAAGCGAAAAATAAAAGTCATGGTTTTGTGTGATGAAGTATTGAAGGTTACGCCATACACTGTAGTCTACACTAAAGAACGTGATGAAGACAAAAAAAGTGTGGGTTCTTCGTATCATGTTACTGCACAAAGCTAGCATGGTGTTTTATCTCTAATGGATGATGATGAAAAAATGGACGATGTTTCACCGTGTTATCATATATCCTTCAACGATGGGGACCCTCAAGAAGATGATGATGAGAAATATTCTCCCCTGAAACTTGAAGAAGGGGTGAAGGCAATGGTTGATGCCTTAAAAGAAGTTAACCTTGGCACTGATGAATAACCAAGACCCACCTACCTAAGTGCTTTACTAGAAGTTGATAAAGAAAGCACTTATATTGAGTTATTCAAGGAGTTTAGGGGTGTCTTTGCTTGGGGTTACAAAGAAATTCCTGGCTTGGACCCTAAAGTGGTAGTCCATCACCTTGCGGTCAAGAATGGCGCTCGTCCTGTTAAGTAAGCTTAAAGGCGCTTTAGGCCGGACTTGGTTCCCCTGATTGAAACTGAAGTTAACAAACTCATTGAAGCTGGATTTATTCGGGATGTTAAATACCCAATGTGGGTTTCAAGTATTGTCCCTGTAAAGAAGAAGAATGACCAGATTCGAGTGTGTGTCGACTTCAGGGATCTCAACAATGTGTGTCCCAAAGATGAATTCTCGCTTCCTATTCCATAGTTGATGATGATGCTACTACTGGGTATGAGGCAATGTCGTTTATGGATGGTTCGTCAGGCTATAACCAAATTCGCATAGCACCAAAAGATGAAGAGCTTACTGCATTCCGTACCCCCAAGGGTATTTATTGCTACAGGGTAATGCCTTTTGACTTGAAGAACGCTGGTGCTACTTACCAAAGGGCTATGCAGAATATTTTCGACGATCTTCTCCATAAGAATCCTGAACGCTATGTTGATGACTTGGTGGTAAAATCAAGAGAGAATGGATACCACTTGAAATACTTGAGAATGGTGTTTGAGTTGCTCCGGAGATACCAACTTAGGATGAATCCATTGAAATGCGCCTTTGGAGTTACCTCCGGAAAGTTCCTGGGTTTCATTGTCCGGCGTCGAGGGATCGAAATTGATCAATACAAGGTAGATGCAATTTTGAAAATTCACGAGCCTCGGGATATTCATGAATTAAAAAGTCTACAAGGAAATCTAGCATACCTTAGGAGATTCATCTCAAACCTAGCTGGGAGGTGCCGACCATTCAGTCGCCTCATGAAGAAGGGTGTTCCGTTCAAGTGGGACCAAGCTTGTAGCAATGCCTTTGAAAGTATCAAAACATACTTGATGAAGCCTCCATTTTTGGCAGCCCTTATACTTGGGAAGCCGCTGATACTATACATTTCAGCACAAGAAAGGTCTGGAGTGATGTTGACCCAAGAAAATACTGAGGGGAAAGAAAACTCCCTTTACTACTTGAGCAGGATGATGACACCAAACGAGATGAATTATTCGCCAATTGAAAATTTGTGTTTGGCGCTAGTCTTCTCAATTCAAAAGTTGAAACACTACTTTCAAGCTCATGTTGTCCGTCTTGTTTCTAAAGCAAATCTCATCAAGTTCGTGATGTCAAAACATGTTCTTAGTGATCGACTAGATAGATGGTACCTCCAATTTCAACAATTCGAGATCTTTTACATCCCTCAAAAGGCTGTAAAAGGACAAGCATTGGCAGATCATCTGATTCTTGATGACTGAAAGCTAACTGACGAACTATCTGATGAGGACGCAATGTTCGTTCAAGTTCAACCTCCATGGAAGATGTACTTTGATGGTGCTGCGCATTGTGGGGGAGCTTGTGCTGGTTTAGTATTTGTCACTTATCAAGGTGAAGTTCTTCCCTACTCTTTTACGTTGACACAACTCTGCTCTAACAACGTTGCTGAGTATCAAGCACTAATACTTGGGCTTGAAATGGCTATCGAAATGAAGCAGTTGGAATTGCAAGTCTTTGGTGACTCTCGGTTAGTGGTCGATCAACTTCTAGGTAGTTACGAGGTCAAGAAGCCTGAACTACGCCCATATCATGATTACGCTAAAAGGTTAATGGGTTGGCTCGGTGATGCGACTATTCAGCATATGCTAAGGAAACCAAATAAGAAGGTTGATACTTTAGTTGCCTTATCTTCATCGTTAACCCTCCATGATCAAGCGCAAGTTACTGTCTGCCAAAAATGGGTAGTACCGCCACCAAATGAGGCTGAAGGTGAAGAAAATGAACTCAAGCATCTTGTCGCTATTTTTGAAGTTGAGAAAGAAGAATGGCAACAACCCATTATCGACTACTTATGATATGGGATACTCCCAAAAAATCCAAGGAGAAGGACTGAAATCCGTCGTCATGCACCTCCCTTCCTTTAATACAAAGATACACTATGCAGAAGGTCGTTCGAGGGAGTACTATTCCGATGCTTAGGGGAAGAAGAAGCACTCCAAGATTTGCAAGAGGCACATTCTAGGGTATGTGGGCCACATCAGTTAGGACCAAATCTCCACTTCCATATAAAAGGATGGGATATTATTGGCCAACAATGGTAAAAGATTGCTTGGACTACGCTCAAAGATGCAAGGCTTGTCAATTCCATTCGAATTTTATTCACCAACTTCCTGAAGTGTTGCACCCGACTGTTGCATCCTGGCCGTTTGATGCTTTGGGATTGGATGTTGTTGGACCTCTGCCAAAGTCCTCTGGTGGGCACCTATACATCTTGGCTGCAACTGACTACTTTTTAAAATAGGCTGAAGTTGTTGCTCTTAAGGAGGAAAAGAAGGAAAATGTTTCAAGTTTCATCCGAGTAAACATAATCTATCGCTTTGGCATTCCTCGTTATATAATAACGGATAACAGAAAACCATTCGATAATAGGTTGATGAAAAAGGTTTGTGATCTCTTTGGGTTCAAGCAACGTAACTCTTCGATGTACAACGCTGCCACCAATGATCTAGCTGAAGCATTCAACAAAACTCTATGCAACTTGTTAAAGAAAGTCGTCTCCAAATCCAAACGAGATTGGAATGACCGTATGGAAGAAGCTCTATGGGCATATAGGACGACTCACCGCACACCAATACAAGTGACTCCTTATTCACTCGTTTATGGAGTCGAAGCCATCTTGCCACTTGAGCGTCAAATACCTTCATTAGGACTGGCTATTCAAGAAGGGATCACTGATGAAGAAAATGCTCGACTTCTATTAGCAGAGTTGGAGGCTCTTTATAGGAAGAGGTTGGAAGCTCAACAAAGTCTTGAATGTTATCAAGCTCGATTTTCTGACGCCTTCAATAAAAGAGTTCTCCTAAGGTCCTTTCAAGTAGGAGATCGCCATATGAAGACCCATATTACTTCCCATAAACCTGTAGGGAAGTTCACTTCAAAATGGGATGGGCCATATGTCGTACAAGAAGCTTACTCAAGTGGGGCTTATAAGCTGGTTAATGCAGATGTCATGAGAATCGGCCCTATCAATGGAAAATTATTGAAGAGGTATTATCCTTGAAGTTTCAATGCTTCTTGATGCATGAGCCTAAATTACATGTTCCTACACTCCTGGCTCGCATGAATTTAAACTGTGTAGGCCCACCTAAAAAGTAAAAAAAATGAGTCTGCTAGGTTGAAAACCTCAAAAGAGGCGACCTAGGTAAAATTAAGGACATAAAAAAAAGTCTGCTAGGTTGAAAACCTCAAAAGAGGCGGCCTAGGAAAAAGTTAGGACATAAAAAAACAAAACAAAAAATATATACCCATTCTGAACTACGGTATGACTTGATCTTCTTCACCGAGGTACGTAAGCAGCTTAGAGTTTTATTCTGAGTTCAGCCGCATGATTTCAAAAGATACATAGTGCCTCGATAATTGTCCAAATGAAATACGATGGAAAGTAATTCATTCGACCAGAACTTGAAAATCGAGCAGTGATACCAATCTTCTGTTAAACTTTGATCACATTTGATTTAAAGGGGCAAGCCGCTATGGTAAATTGATGTCTTCAATGAAATGATGACAGTCTTTTATGAGGATAAAAAGTATTTGCATTGAATTCTGGGGATTCACTATATCTTCATGTTTGCATAACCTTCAAGTTTATCAGCCTTCACATCTGCTCACTACCCTAAAAAGGGAAGAGTGAAAATCGTGATCTTGAAAGAGAGCTTGGATAAGTAAAAAATTTCGCCTCAGGCGTAAAAAAAAAGGATGTCTGTGTCGGACTTTTTTTTAAAGGTTTTCGTTGTGAACTTTTAAAGCTGTCCATCTCGAACGTTTAAAGGCATTCGAATTTTTAAAGGTTTTCGTGGCGAACTTTTAAAGGTGTTCGTCTCGAACTTTTAAAGGCATTCAGATTTTTTAAGGTTTCGTTTCAAACCTTTAGAAGGCGTACGTTTTGAACTTTTAAAGGTGCTCGTCTTGAACTTTTAAAAGTGCTCGTGGTGAACTTTTAAAGGGTTCTCACTGCCGACTTTTAAAGATTTCTACCACGAGCTTTTAAGGGTCTTCGCCATGAATTTTTAAAGGTCCTCATCACGTGCTTTTAAAGGTTTTCATCGCGAAATTTTAAAGGTATTCATTGTGAACTTTTAAATATCTTGACCACGAGCTTTTAAGGATCTTCGCGCGAAATTTTATGGGTCTTCCCCGCAAATTTTAAAGTTATTCGTCGCGAACTTTTAAAAGGTCTTCACTGCGAGCTTTATTGTGAACTTTTAAAGATCTTGACCACGAGCTTTTAAGGATATTCACGCGAACATTTATGGGTCTTCCTCGCAAATTTTAAAGGTATTCATCGCGAATTTTTAAAAGGTCTTCATTGCGAACTTTTAAACGTCTTCATTGTGAACTTTTAAAGATCTTGACCACGAGCTTTTAAGGATCTTCGCGCGAAATTGTATGGGTCTTCCCTGAAAATTTTAAAGTTAATCGTCGTGAACTTTTAAAGGTCTTCACTGCAAACTTTTAAAGGTCTTCACCGCGAACTTTTAAAGATTTTGACCACGAGCTTTTAAGGATATTCGTGTGAACTGTTATGCTTCTTCCCCGCAAATTTTAAAGGTGTTCATAGCGAACTTTTAAAGGTCTTCACCGTGAACTTTTAAAGGTCTTCACTGTGAACTTTAAAAATCTTGATCACGAGCTTTTAAGGATCTTCGCACAAACTTTTATGGGTCTTCCCCACAAATTTTAAAAGTATTCGTCGTGAACTTTTAAAATACTTCGTAATTTGACGAAGTTACTTCTAAAAAGAAAAAAAAGAGACAACAGAGTAAAACAAAGAAGAAAGCACAAGAAAATAAGAAGAAATTACCTTCGCGTTAATGCTTCTGAGTCCACAAAAATAGACTCAAATGGCTTGCAAATACTGCGAATTAATGCTCAACAAATACGAGTATAGGGGTTTATATAGTTATCAAGATATGGCATTACATGTTTATGGACTCGATGTGGGACTGCAGATTTAGAGTGAAAACGACCGAAGAATTTGATCTCCTTAGTGGAGTCAAATTGTACTCCTATGAAGGATGAAGTTGTCGGGCAGTGATAACTCCTAGCTCAGTGCTAACTAGGTAACATATTTGACTATTTGAGTCAAAGAAGGATTGAGTAAAAACAAAAGGAAAAGAAGATATATATACGGCATATTCCAAAAGATGAGTTGCACGTGCAATTGATAATAAAGAGGTCACACTTTGAGTTGAAAGGGGAAAGCAATTGTGGCCCCCCGTGACCACATGCTCTGTTATAGAATGGTATCCTTTGTCTATTTTGAGGCTATAGTTATGCTTCCCCAAATGGAAATTAGGAATATACACAGGTCTTTCCTTTAAAGAAAAATAAGGAAAAAGAAGAAAGAAATGACAACATTGAAGAAAGTTAGTTACCAATTAATGATCAAAGTTGGTCAAAGAAGACTCGTACATGTGCATACGGCTTGGTAAAGCTTTGCATCAAGCCATGGAAAATTTCGGGCGCATGCATCAAAGAAAAAGGAGAAAAAAGATTATGTTATACTTCAAGCCTACTCTTTAGGATTAGACAAATCAATCTTGACAAGTCTTGAAGTAGGAGCATTTGTAGGCATGTAAATTTATTAGAATTAAATTTATTAAATAATTTGGACTATATTTTAAATTCAAGATATATTGATCCAAATAAATATTATGGGCTAATATAATTGAATTAATTATATAAGTCCAACACATATGGGTTAATAAATAAGTCTTAATCCATTGGACTAAAGTGATGAGCCTATTTCATTAGGCCCAAGATATCATCTTCAAAGAGGCCAAGTTTGGTGCCACACATGAAATGACATGGCACGCCAAACGGAAGATCCAATAGGATCATGCCACGTGTAAAAATGACAAGGCATGCCAAGTCAAATTAAATGACCAATGAAATCGCACCACGTGTGCAAGTGACATGTTCTGGCCAATCAGATGCGGCCATGTCACACTTCAATTTGATCGGTCAGAAAGAGTTTGTTCTTATCACAACTCTTTCCTTCCACAACTATAAATAGGGGTCTTCATAACCCAGAAAAGAGACCAGAAGTTATAACAAGAAGCAAGAGGGAGCTCGTGGATCAAACGCTGCGGATTTCTCTAAAAGCTACAAGCATTCGAGTTTTCTAAAGATTAAAAGATCAAGACGAAGATCCAAGAACAAGCTGCAAGCCCTTGGATTAAAAGTGCGTCAAGATCAAGATCAAGCTTCAAGCACTTGGATTAAAATAAAATAAAATTCAAGATTAAGCTCGGAGGCTCTTTTATTTACTGTTGAAAAGAAGAATCAGAGGATTCATAGAGTTTGTAACACTCAAATATTTAAAATAAAATACTACGATTGTTGCGATATTTTTCGGTCCTGATTTTATTTTCTCGACGTAATTTATTGTCTACACAGACGTTTGTTTTCTTTCTAGCATCACATCGTCAGAAAGACGATTACGACTTACATCTTGGTTTGGAAGACCAACAACCACAAGACTGAAGAATTTTTGTCGTGAGCATGGATTCAGGTACGCTTCCGCATCTTGTTTTTATTCTCAGTAATTTGATATGATAGTTCTTGGGTAAAAGATGAAGGATTTCATCTTTAAAGTAATTTGGTTCTGACAATTGGTATTAAAGCCTATATTGTATTGAATCATTAAGATTATTTTAAATCGTATTTAGAATGGAAAAGAAATTAATTTTTTGTGTCTGCGACACAACAGATTTGTTTTACGGGGTTCGTTCCTTAGATACAATGATATTCTTTTGAATCATTAGAAGTACAGGGGATTAGCTATGGATATAATTCAGGCTGCCAGGTTGCTTACTGCCTGAAGGAAACATAAGTTATTCAAAAGGTTAAGTTATTTATAAAAAAGAATTTTTTTTAAAAAAGGGTGGCCTGTGAAGTGTCGTCGCTACGACAACAGTTTTCTATCCAAAGAATTTTTGTTGCCACTTTAAAAATTATTTTGGTTATAAAACTCTTAAAGAACCAAAAGAAACATCTTATACATATGGATTGTAGAAGAAGAAGAAGAAGAAAGCCACATGTAATTTTAGGTTGTTTTATTTCTGTTGAGGTTTTCTTAATTTGATATTGTGGTTTGCTAATATTTGGCTAGCAAGATTTTGAACTTTGAAGAAATCTTTTGTGTGTTAGATGCTGCAACAATGACCATTCCAGGACTTGAATTCTTTTTTGTTTATTTGATTTTTGGTTTGTTACCAATAAAATAATAATAATAATAATAATAATAATATAAATTTGAATATTGGTATAGATACATATATATTTTGAGATAAATAAAGTGGACACTTGATATTGCCAAAGTGACCTCTCTTGTAGAGATTTATTTGTTTTGAAATATAAAATGTTTGTGTGTAACTTATGTGAATATTGATCGGTTCAAAGGAGGTCACTGTGTATCAGAATTACATGTGCTTCTTGTGGTAATAAACGCGTGATAATTATTTAATTTTACGTGTGAATAATAAATTGTCCCAAGGAAAGATCTAATATTTGACATGTTCTTTATTATCAGTATTTGATTACTACACCAAGATATCACTTACAAGTTAATATTTTCTCCAAAAATAAAATATTAATGGAGTGAACGATGCCTTGAGATGGGGTGTACCTTTATTCAGATTTATTTTTATTTTGGTTTTAAGTTTTATCTGAGCTTATTTTGTCGTTTGTTGTTCTCTGATTCAACTGAAATTACTCCTGCAAATATTACTGCCAACATCAATTCAATTCCTATGTTGAATGGAACTAACTTCAAGTTATGGAGAGAGAATCTGAACATTGTTCTGTCACGACCTAATTTTTCCTCCGTTGGGTATCGTGATGACACTAGCGTTAGGGACTAGGTAAGCCAAACATTTACTGAATACAATAATAAAGAACATCTGACAACTTTAGAAAAAGGAATCCACTATAACATTACATTTTCCCAAAACTGGTAATACGAGTCGTAAGACTTTCTAGGAGTAGTTATACATACTAAATACATCATTGTTCCAAAATAAAAGGAAACAATGGAAATAAATACAGTAGAAGGTGACTTCGGAACCTGCGAACGCCCAGCAGATACACCTTGAAGTCTCCAGCCACACCAAGCGTAAGTCTCAAAACCAACCCCGAAGTACCTTGTCCTGCACAAAAGGATGTGCAGAAATGTAGTATGAGTACACCACAGTGGTACTCAGTATGTATCAAGCCTAACCTCGGTAGAGTAGTGACAAGGCCAGGTCAAGATACTACCGAAATATATAACCTGCATGATATGACTTAAATCTAACAAGAAAAGACTATCAAAGTAATACCAATAGCAGAAGGATATCCAGTTGCAAGCAGAAGTAATGACAAGAGGAAAAACACAAATAGCAACAAGAATTAACCAAGTACTTTAAACAACAACATAGTTGGGTCCGGATGAAACATAAATGAGTTCAAGTAGGGAAAACGATGCTAACTCAACCGATCAAATCATTCCTAATACACAATTCCAACAACCTCAATACTCAAGCTCATATCATAATCTAAACTTCCAAACTTTTAACACACTTGGCACCTTGTGCCCACATATTTCCATCTCAATTTGCATTGCAAAATCTACGTGCTACTCATTAAATAATATTCATACCAAATGCTAATTAAGATGTTCGAGAGATTTCGTTTCTACAACATAAAGTAAATTTATAAATTTCTAGACCAAATAGGAAATCAGTGAGAAAGATGAGTTTTGGTTTTAGAAATCAGTCAAGTGAGGAAAATAACATTTTCAAATAAAATTCAACATCGAATAACTATTGTATTTAATATAGAGTTTATTAGGTTAAAAACGTAATAACAATTCCTTTGTAAATAAAATAAAACCTCGGACAGATTAATAAGATTAAGTTGATAAATCAGTTGAAGTAAAATATGGAAACTAGTAGAAAATGTAAGTCAAATAAACGGCGGGTTCTAACTTAAAGCCACACAAGGTAACATGATATTAGTTCTTTTATTTATAAAACACTATCTTACTAGCGACTCAGTAGAGAAGGAGGTAATGACTCAACGTAGTAAATTCTCTTCGAAAATCACTTCACCAAAATAATAGTATTAGGAAAAGGGCTCAGGAACTGATAGCAAAGTAGTAATGTCAATTATAATGACGAAATCCTCATAAGGCAGTGAAAATCAAAGAATACAAATCTTCGGAATCTCGTATGAAGGAACCGAAGCCATGTCACAACCCAAAATCCTAACTCAGGTCGTGAGGGCGCCCAACAACGAGGTCGGGCAAGCCAACACTCATTTTTTCTATGGGTTCTTTCTTGTTCGATTTAAACATTTCAACATATATCAAGTCTTTAAAGCTTATAACATAAATCCACAAGGATAGTTATCCAGTTTTAATCAAAAGCGGTCATAAGGAGGCGTGAGCTAATATATACAGACCTGAAATCCATAATAACTACCACGTGTGTGCCAGGAGCTAGTGACACAAATCGTACGGGCATACTAACAGAATATACAAAAGATATAATATACAATCTCACTTTCTGAAATAAATAGACGGGAAATAAGCAAAAGAAAACTCCATGGTGCTGCCGAGGATCGTCAGGAGAAGCAGCTCACCGTGAAGTCAAGTCCAACTATGATCAAAATCGAGCTTCGTCTGAGAACCAGATGCACCAGCCTCAGAACCTGTACAATTAAGTACAGAAGCGTAGCATGAGTACATAAACAAATATGTACCCAATGAATATCACACCTAACCTCGAAGAAGTAGTGACGAGGGGTCGACTTCACACACACTAAAGTCCAACAAAATGATTAAGCAGGATATAATATCAGTAATCGACATACGAGGATGATAAAAGCAGTAAACATTTAAAAATAATAGTAATTCAAATAATACTGGAAGTAAATATACAATTTCTACTTCATTATTCTTTTCTTTCCTTTAAAAATATATCTGACCACTCAAAATCCATAAAAGAATCATTAACAATTTAGCATGCGCATACAGGATAAGGACAACCGGCCTGAGCCATCATAATGACCATATATATGCACTGCCGAGGGTCGAACGACCCGAACCATAATATATCTTTCAATCTCGCCGTGGCGTACGACCCGCTCCCATGAGAGTGGGGGAAATAACACTCCGCTCGCGGAATGTAAATTACGAAGCGGTCACATGCACACACAATCCACTCATTTATTCTTTATAAATTACTTTTCGTGAACAATTCCTTAAAATTACTTAAATTCCATGAACTCAGGGAAACAAGCCGCATGTAACATTAATTCACTAAGCATATAGTTTATTTCAAGGGAAACATAAGGCATGGTGTAGGCCTAACTACCCGGACATACAATAATAGTCTCTACATACGGACTCTCATCACTTTGCGCGTACGTAGACCCCACACACATTAGCACATAGTCATTTAGAGCACCTAGGGGGAAAGTTCCCTCTTACAAGGTTAGAAAGGAGACTCACCTCGTATCGAACCTACTCTCCGAGTCAAGAACGCGCCCGAAACTCCAAACTCGACACCCACGGACTCGAAACTAGAAAAAATGTTATACAAACATATCAATTTATATTCCAAGCAAGGAATCCTCCTACTACTTAGTCAAATTCATCATTCTTGAAAAAATCCCAAAATCCAACCCCGGGCCCGCATGCTCGGATTACAAAAGTTCTCGAAGGAAACACTCACCCATAACCTATGGATCATTAATATATAATTTTTGTATGATTTCATAGCCAATTTATGGGTAATTCTCCAAATTCACGAAGGCCCTAGATTACTACCCAAATTCCTAAATCTTCCACTAACTAGGTAGTTAAATTCTACTAAGAATACATGCAATAACTAATTTTAGGGTAGAATTCACTTACCTTTTTGGTAGCTAGGTCATGGAGCTCTTTCCCAAGCTTTCAAGGTCTCTAATGGAAGAAGAAAACGAGTTGAAATAAAATAATCCCGTGTTTTAAAGAACTCACTTCCTACTGTGGTTCCGCACCTGCGGTCTCGCACCTGCGGAAGAGGGGCAAGGGGCTTGGGCTCGCACCTGCGGAAAGAAGATAGCACCTGCGGCTCTACCCCTGCGGATATTATCCGCACCTGCAAGAAATGGGCAGCCTCACCTGAAGCCGCACCTGCGAGGCAAGGACCGCAGGAGCGGTCTCGCACCTGCGACTGGGCAACCGCACCTGCGGTCACACCAGATCAGGTGCACCAACAACTGCTTCAGCTGGTTTTTTGCCTCGTTTGGTGCCCGGGAGGCACCTGGGGCCACCCGAGCCCTCATCCAAATATACCAACAAGTCCCAAATCATAATACGGACTCTCTCGAGCCTTCAAAACACCCAAAACAACACGAAAACTCAAAATGACACCTCAAAACCTCTAGAACCAAACTTAGGAACTTTAAGTTTTCTTGACTTCGCTAACGACGCACCGAACCAACCTATACTATCCAGAATGACACAAAATTTTGCAGGCAAGTCATAAATGACATAACAGAACTATTCCCGATCTCTAAATTCCATTCGGACCTCGATAACTCAAAAACACGTCCCAATTCACAGTAGGAACTTAAGGAACTCTTATTTCAAAATTGGGCGCTGAAACGCTCCCGGGTCATCCGAAACCCATTCCGAACATATGCCCAAGTCGGAAATCATCATACGAAGCTACTGGAACCGTCGAAACTCGATTCTGAGGTTGTTTAATGAAAATGTTGACCAAAGTAAAATTTGGCCTTAAAGGCCAACCTAAAGGAACCAAGTGTTCCAATATTGCTCTAAACACTTCTGAAACCCAGAACACCCGCCCCTGCAAGTCATAAATAACAATAAGCCGCTATGGGAAGTTTCATTTAGGGGAACGAGGTCCGACAACGCAAAATGACCGGTCGGGTCGTTACATTCTCTACCTCTTAAACAAACGTTCGTCCTCGAACGGATCTTGAATCATACCTGAAGTGCTGAATAAGTGTGGATATCCACTCCACATGCCCTCCTCGGACTCCCAGGTTGCCTCCTCATCTGGTTGGCCCTCCCACTGGACCTTTATGGCAGAAACTCTCTTGGACCTCAACTAGCGATCCTGTCTATCAATAATAGAAATTGGATCCTCCTCATAGCCCAACCTCTCATCCAACTGAATAGTGCTGAAATCAACCACGTGAGAGAAGTCGGCGTGGTACCTCCGGAGCATGGATACATGAAAAACCGAATGAACTCCTGATAAACTGGGAGGTAAGGCCAGCCCATAAGCAACCTCCCCAATTCGCCTCAACACATCGAAGGGACCTATAAACCTCGGGCTCAGCTTGCCCTTCTTCCCTAACCTCATAATACCCTTCATCGGCGATACTCTCAACAGGACCTTATCTCCCTCCATAAATGATACATCACGCGCCCTTTGATCCGCGTAACTCTTCTATCTGGACTGTGCTGTGCGGAGCCTCTCCTGGATCAACTTCACTTTCTCCAAAGCATCCCTCACTAGGTCGGTGCCATATAACTTAGCCTCGCCAGGCTCAAACCACCCGATAGGAGAACGACATTGCCGACCATACAAAGCCTCAAATGGTGCCATCTCAATGCTGGACTGATAACTATTATTGTAAGCAAACTCGGCCAAAGGAAAGAACTCGTCCCACTGACCTCCGAAGTCAATCACATATGCCCTGAGAATGTCCTCCAATATCTGAAATGTACGCTCCGACTGACCATCAGTCTGAGGGTGAAATGTTGTTATGAGGTCTATTTGGGTACCCATCTCACTATGCAATGCTCTCCAGAAGTACGAGGTGAACTGAGGACCTCGATCTGATATAATGGATACCGGCACACCGTGCAACCGGTCTATCTCCCGAATGTAGATCTGTGCCAACCTCTTAGAAGTATATGTAGTAGCCACTGTCTCCCGAAGCTCTGCCAAACACGGATCATCAAGCTGTCAAGCCTTAATTCACCCAATAACGAAGACTGAGCAACCACATATGCTAGAACTCGACGAAGCTCCGAAAGGTCTAACCTCACCAGGCGATTAGCCAAGGACTGAATGTCCAAGGCTAGAGGTTTCTCCTCTGCTGCAATGTAAGCCAAACTACCCACACTCTCTGCCTTCTTGCTCAAGGCATCTGCTACCACGTTTGCCTTGCCCGGATGATAAATAATGGTGATATTATAATCCTTCAACAACTCAAGCCATCTGCACTACCTCAAAATAAGATCCTTGTACTTGAACAAGTGCTGCAAGCTGCGGTGGTCTGTATAAACCTCACAGGACACCCCATACAAGTAGGGCCTCCAAATCTTAAGAGCATGAACAATCGCCGCCAACTCTAAATCGTGCACAGGGTAATTCTTCTCATGAACCTTCAGCTGGCGTGAAGCATAAGCAATAAATCTCCCTTCCTGCATCAACACACATCCCAAACCAACGCGTGAAGCGTTGCAATACACTGTATACATCCCAGAACCGGAAGGCAATACCAGAACTGGTGTTGAGGTCAATGTTGTCTTGAGCTTCTGAAAGCTCGCCTCACACTCGTCGGACCATCTGAATAGGGCATTCTTATGAGTTAATCTAGTCAATGGAGCTACAATATAAGAGAACCCCTCCACAAATCGGTGATAATGGTCTGCTAGGCCCAAAAAGCTCCCGATCTCTGTAGCTGCAGTAGGACGCGACCAACTCTAAACTGCCTCAATCTTCTGAGGATCAACCTTGATACCCTCTCCGGATACCACATGCCCCAAGAATGCCACGGAATCCAACCAGAACTCACACTTGGAGAACTTCGCATATAGCTTCTGCTCTCGCAAAGTCTGGAGCACAACTCTAAAATGCTGCTCGTGCTCCCCCAGGCCACGTGAGTAAATCATAATGTCATCATTGAAGAAAATGACAAAGGAATCAATATACAGCCCGAACACCATATTCATCAAGTCCATGAACGTTGTTGTGGCATTAGTCAAGCCAAAGGACATCAGCAGGAATTCATAGTGGCCATATCTCATACGGAAAGCATTCTTCGGAACATCTAAGGCCTCAATCTTCAACTGATGATATCCGGATCTCCAATCAGTCTTAGAAAACACCCTAGCACCCTGCAACTGGTCAAGAAAATCATCGATGCACGGCAAAGGATACTTGTTCTTAATGGTGACCTTGTTCAACTGGCGGTAATCAATACACATCCGCATGGACCCAACCTTCTTCTTCACGAATAGAACTAGAGCACCCCACGACGATACACTCGGCCTGATGAACCCCTTATCCCACAACTCCTCCAGCTGCTCCTTCAACTTCTTCAACTCTTTCGGAGCCATACGTTACGGAGGAATAGATATAGGCTGGGTGCCTGGAGCTAAATCAGTGCAGAAATCAATATCACGATCCGGAGGCATGCCTGGAAGGTCTGAAGGAAATACATCAGCAAACTCTCGAACAACTGGCACTGAATCAATCGTCAGAGACTCGGTGGTGGTGTCCCGCACATAAGCGAGACAGGCCAGACAACCCTTCTCGACCATATGTAGAGCCTTCAGGAATGAAATAACCCGGTTGGTTGCACTAACGGAGGAACCTCTCTACTCCAGCCTAGGCAACTCAGGCATGGCTAAAGTAACTGTCTTGGCATGGCAATCTAGAACGACATGATAAGGAGATAGCCAATCAATGCCTAAGATAACCTTGAAATCAACCATGTCGAGCAATAAGAGATCTGATCGAGTCTCGAACCCGCAGAATGTAACCATACAGGACCGGTAAACCCAGTCTACCACCACAGTATCGCCCACAGGAGTGGACACACATATAGAAGAACCCAAGGACTCACGAGGGACATCCAGAAAATGAGCAAATAAGACCGAAACATAGGAATAAGTGGACCCTGGATCAAATAACATCGATGCCTCTCTACCACCTACTGTAATAATACCTGTGGTCACAGCGTCTAAAGCCAGTGCATCTGATCTGGCCGGAATAGCATAGAATCTAGTAGGAGCACCGGAGACTGAGCCCCGCCAGAATGAATAGGAGCTATCTGACCTCCCCCCGACTGGCCTCCACCTTTAGGACGGCCCCTGCCGACCTGTCCCCCACCTCTAGGTGGCCTGACGGTTGGTGTTGGACCCATAGGCTGAAAATCCTGCTGCACTACTTTGCCCCGAAACCTGGGACAATGCCTTTTCATATGACTTGGATCCCCACACTCATAACAACCTCTGGGTATCATAGCCTGCTGCCCCAAAGAGGAACCCTGAATGGCCGAGAGCAATGTGTACTCTTTGGCAAAGCACTGAAGTAGGGACTATGGAATCTCGGATAACTGGAATAACCACTAGGTTAACTCTGAATGGCTGGAGGCGGTAGGAATGCTCTGGCATGGCGCTGAAATGAGGACTCGCTGGAACACCTCCGGGAGGTGGTGGGGGTGCTGAATATGGAGGCTTGCTGGAATGACCTCTACTGAACTGACCTCTGCCTCTAATTGGGACACCTATGAAATCCCCGAAGAATCTGGCTCTCTTGTCCTGCTGACCCTGCTCTCTGCCTCTCGATCGATAGGCCTCAATCCGACGAGCAATCTCGACCACCAGCTGATAGGGAGTCCCCAACTCCACCTCTCGGGCCATGTTGGCCCTAATACTGGAGTGCAGCCCTGCTACAAATCTCCTCACTCTCTCAGCATCAGTAGGTAATATCATAAGTACGTGGCGAGACAACTCTGAGAATCTAGCCTTATAATCTGTCACTGACACCTATACCTGCTCCATGCTCAAACTGATATCGCAGCTCTTCCTTCTCAGAGGGTGAGATTTACCTGCCTAGAAACATCTGAGTGAATTGCTTCCAGGTGATAGGAGGAGAATCTGCTGGCCTGGTGAGAATATAGGACTTCCACCATCTGCGAGCTCTGCCCTCTAACTGGAAGGTAGTGAAGTCTACTCCATGGGACACTAATATCCTCATATTTTGTAGCCTGTCCCTGCACCTGTCAAAAAAATTCTGGGCATCCTCACCTCGCTCACCCACAAAGACTGGAGGGTTCAATCGAGTCCATCTATCCAATAACTTATGCGGATCGCCATCCGCAGCTGGTCTGGGCTCAGGTGCTGCTGCTACAGGCTGGACCCTACCCACGGGTAGTGTAACCGGGGTATGATGTAATGCTGTTGCCTGACCTGCAGCCTGGGCAGTAGGAGTCTGGCCCCCCCTCCCGGCTGAGATGTGGCAGGATCTGCTGGGAATAAACCAGCCTGGGACATGGTGTCCATAAACCGCATCATACGACTCATGATCTCCTGGAAACCTGGCACCGTCATAAAGTCCACTGGAACAGGATGGAGCTGGAGGCACCTCACCCTACTCCTCTATAGTAGGATCCTCTGGTGGTGGAACAACTGGAATAGCTCGGGGACGCCCTTGTCCCTACCTCGGGTCGGTGCCCTCCCCCAGCCTCTGTCGCGTTCTCGAACAACAGGGTAGCGGCCCCTCCCGGGTCTGGAGCATCGGATACACGCATCCTCACCATCTGTGAGAAAATAGAAGAACGAGATTTAGTAAACTATCGGCTGCACGATAGAATAAAAAAATAAGGAGAGGTTTTCCTAACACCCTATAGCCTCTTGAAGTGAAGTACAGACGTCTCCATACCGATCCGCAAGACTCTACTAGGTTTGCCCATGACTTGTGAGACCTACGTGAACCTAGAGTTCTGATACCATGTTGTCACGACCCAAAATCCTAACTCAGGTCGTGAGGGCACCCAACAACGGGGTCGGGCAATCCAACACTCATTTTTTCTAAGGGTTCTTTCTTGTTCGATTTAAACATTTCAACATATATCAAGTATTTAAAGTTTATAACATAAATCCACAAGGATAGTTATCCAGTTTTAATCAAAAGCGGTCATAAGGAGGCGT